>CM069911.1:4698232-4897232 GCA_036172215.1 Camellia granthamiana | reverse complement strand
ATATGGAAGTTTGGTATTTCTTGCATAACCTTTGGAATGTTTTATACAACTTTTATTATTGGACTAAGTGTTTTTACTTGGATGGACTTTGGACAAGAAAACGTTTATTACTATTATTATAAGCCTTTAGATAAAACCATTTTTTTAAGCATTTGAAATGACAGCTTTTATTTTGCTGGTCTTAAAATATTTAATTTTTATTTTTATTTTTTTGTGAAACCTTTGGACAAATATGAACGGGGATAAAAAAAATTCAAAAAATTAAGAACCTTCCTAAACATAGAAAGGGCCAACCTTGATCAGATTATATATATAATTTTTCTATTAGAGTGGTATGACATTGACAATTTAATAATTAAACATCATTATTTTATATGCTGTCGTCTATTTCTAGCATTTCTATAAGCAAATTTTAACATTAATTTACGTTTTTTACGGTGGTGTTACATACACCAATTAGTATATTAATTAGTGTACCAACACTAGTTATAACATTATTATTGACCACACTTATTATACAAATTACAAATACTAAAAACATATTAAATTATGTCACATTATCAATTGGTACACTAGTTAGTACATTAATTAGTACATATAGTATTATTCATGTTTCTTAAGGTGTAAGGTTTGAGAGGGATACATTTTATTCTTATTTCACTACTTCAAAAGAAATTCAATGCATAAATCACGCAAGTTTAGAAGACTTATTCCTTGGCTTAGAAGAAACTTTAAAACAAAATTCACAATGAGGTGGATTAAAATTTTAATAAAATATTATGCCCAAGAATCTCCTGTTCCTAAATATCCATGTCCCTAAATATTTCTGTCCCCCTGTCCCAAATCACTCACAACTATTGGATATGTCTTGAGATTCTCAAATCTTGAAATTTTCATATGATCAAATAATTGTGAGTGATTTAGAACAGAGGGACATGAATATTTGGGAACATGAGATCCTTGCTCAAATATTATTTTCATCATAATTAATAGTCTGACTTAATTAACTCTATATTAGTTTCAATTTTACACTATTATTTTTTACACACACTCACTGTCACGAGATTATGAATCTCAAATTTTGGTATGATTACAGATTTTGAACACTATGAATCTCTTGCCATACAATATAACAAATACAAATAAAAATAAAAAGGACAAAGGGAAGCAAGAACTACCCGATATAGTTTAGGCTAAATGATTGTAATTGAGATTAGAAAGTTCTAGTAAGCACTATATAAAAGGGTAATATTGCAATCTTGAAATTGTTATTGGGGCAATTTTTGATATACTACAAAATACATAGGTGGTCTGTGATATTAGTTTAGAAATAGGGAGGCTTTTGATGATGGTCATACATGAGTCATAAAGACAAAAAAGCTTTTCATTATTTTAATAATGTTTGGGGGTTGTGTTTGAAAAGGCAACAAACAACAGTAGCATTTAGCATAAAATAGGGGTTTTTTTAATGGGGTGAGAGACTGGGCCCCACTGTAGATGACTTTTATTTTGAGTTGTCGACCTTTCACCATGCAAACTCCACCTTTCACATTTTTTTTTTCTTCACCAATGCCCCCCCAAAAATATCCCAACTCAACTCTTGTTACAACTTTTTTTTTTTTTAATTATTTAATTTATTATTAGAAAATTTTATTTATAATTTCCTCAAAGTGTTAAGAATTTTTTTATAAACTAATTAATGCCATAAATTTTAAAAATATAAATTTAATATATTATTTAAAAATTAAATTTATAATTATACTTTTATTTTTATTATTGTTATACAAGTAATCATAATAATAATCCATATTATAATCTGCATTGATGGGGAAATTCCCCCACCCTATTCTACTCATCTGTCATGTATGATTTTTACCACCCTTACAAAGAAGTAGCGTAAGGACAAATTTTCTTTTCCTTGTCTCATTTTATTCTATTTATTTTGATTATATTTTTAAATATAATAAAACTAATGATAACTTGTACCATGTACAAGACTTTATAAATTTTTTAAAAAAAATTATTATAATTATCTTGAAATAATTTAATATTTTGTCTTGTAATATACATAAAATTTA
Organism: Camellia granthamiana; assembly: GCA_036172215.1. Taxonomy (NCBI): domain Eukaryota; kingdom Viridiplantae; phylum Streptophyta; class Magnoliopsida; order Ericales; family Theaceae; genus Camellia; species Camellia granthamiana. The sequence continues at coordinate 4,895,154 of CM069911.1, read as the reverse complement.
TAAGTTAACTTTTATGTTTATAACTTTTTAAATTATTAGTTTAGAAAAAATTAAATATATATATATAAATCTATTTAATGCAATTTTGATAATTTGTATTAAAAAAAGTTAAACCTCATTAAATGAGATTATATGAGTTATAACATACCTCTTCTTATTATGAAAATATACAAATTTAAAAGTTATAATTTAGACAAATATACAATTTTATTATTAAATGTGAAGTGAATTGATATTTAACAATAATTGATATAATATTTCTATTATTAACAATAATTTAAATTACATTTCTTTTGATTTCAATTTCATAACTACAAATATAATATGAATATAATATGCATAAGGATTTCTAGTTTTTAATAATAAGAAGGTTTTAGAATATTTCCAACCTTTTATCATTTTATTTTAATTTTTTTATCTAAATTAATTTTAAATTTGAATAAAAAAATTGATTTGCTATGCACTGCTTTAACTTTTTCATTAATTTTTTTTCAAATTTTAAAAGAACTTTCATTCTTATCCCAAATTTTATCAATTTTGATGGAAAAAATAATAATTTTCAATGTTTCATCTTTTTAAATTTTTATCAAATTATAATTTGATAAAAAAAAATTAAGGATTGAATATTCTCTTAATTGGAGTTATAGTGAAATAATATATTGAAATAGTGAATGTTTGACTATGTGGCTGGTTTAAACGTATAATTTGATTAATTTTCTTCTTATATTTGTATAAAAATTGACACTTATGACCACATCATTATAAGTCGGATTATGAAAAGTTTTTGAGGTGTCAAACATTTTTTATTCGTAAATATCCTACCTATTAAAAAAAGAAAAAATCAAAGAAATTTTTTTTTTTTTGTAGCTTTTGGATATGTGTTTTTCAGTTTTGTTTTGCGAACATAAATCACTGATGTTTCAATTTAGAAAATTAAAAAGTAAACAAAAAATAGATTGGATTTTTTTGAGATAAAATAAGTCATCTAACTCCTTTATATATTATTTAAGATGGATTATTTTAATCACATAAAAAAAATAGAAATTATATTTAGAGATTATCCTTATATATTATATTATTATATACAACTATAGCGGTAACAAAATAATTAATATATTTGAAAGGTTATAATAGCTTTCATTTCAAATAATTGAATTATAATTAACAAACTAACAAATAGCAGTAATGGTATAATTGGCTAGAAAGAGAATAAAAATAAAAATAAAAACATAATGATATTTAAAAAAATTAAATTTACCTAGTTATACAAAAATCTAATGTTATAGTAAAATCTTTAATTTCCAATAATTTCACATTTTCTATAAAATAAAAGGACAATAAAAAAAAATTCGATACCTATTTTTTTATCAAAAATGTTTAGTAGCTCTAAAATAAGAGTTCTAAAGGAGCTTTAATTATGTGGCACTAGCCCATGTGTAATAATTGTTACTTTCTATTAGTATTTTTCATCTTTTTGTACTTGCCAACTCATTACAGCTCTATTTAGAGCTATGTATCATTGCTCTTTTTTTTTATTTCAATTTTATAGTCTTTATTAAAGAAAACAAAATCTAATCAAAATCCTTGACACAGAATGAGCATAGATATTTCGATTGCAACCATCATCACCAATAATTTTTCTCCACCATGCAAACATGTAAACAAACACATAAATCTCACTAAAACCAAAATCAAAACCAAACCAATAGTAAAGAAAGATAATCACACAAGGAAAAAAATAAATAAATTTATGGAGTGATAGGATGTCACCGCTAACAACTTAGATATCGCCCAGCCTAATTTGTCAGGTCCTCTGCCAGTGTTCGTGAAGTCTAAGAGTTGGAATGACTAATCAGATTATTCTTTAAATAAGACTTGAAAATTAATTAATTTGTCTCATTAAGTGATTTAAAATTTTAATAAATACAAATAATAAAAAATAATAATTATATTATTAAATCATAATTTAAATTTAAATATTTTCATATCTTTTTAAGATCCATATCTAAATTCTTATCTTCTTTATTTTTGTGTGATTTCTATTTTTTTTTTTTAATGTATCTATATATTATATAAGAAAAATGAGGTTCTAACCCACAAGGCTTGTGGGAGTTCCAAGTTTCCAATCTAAATTTCATAATCTTTTGATTTTTAAAAATTTTAAAAATCTTCTATTGGCTAGCTCTTATTCAAGCAAAAAAAAAAAAAAAAAATTTAATATACATTGATTTATAACTTTCAAATGGAAAATATAATCTAAAAAAAAAAAATGAAAAGTATACATTTCAAAATTCAAATTTGAGTCACTAAATATGGAAAGCAATCTATTAATTTAAATTTAAAATTGGCACATATAAATTTAAAATTATAATGATATATCCCATGATTTATAAGTTTTAAATAAAAATTTAAAATTATCATAATTAGTTCATAATTTTTGTATTTGGGAGCAATAAGACTGACGTCGAGATTAATTATATATTTTAAAAAAGAATGTTTTCAAGAAGAGATATTATAATGGTTTCAAAATCTATATACTATTATAATTGAAAAACGTTGTCATTCTATTAAAAATTAAAGTTACAATTCTTTATTTTATTTTATTTTTTGATTTTGTTTAATTTTTGTTAATATGTGTCACAATATGATTGGTTTATAAATTAATTTTATACTCTTAAAATAAAATTTTAAATTTAGATTTTTTTTCTTAAATTATGTTACCAAAATAAGATCAATATTCATTCCTTAATTTATGAATCTTTTATTAAATTATAAAATAAAATTTAAATTTAAATTATGTTACTACAATTATAATGAGATCAATATTCACGTGTCATAATGATGTGTCATAATATTACTGGTCTAAACATAATACGTTATTAAATACACATTCAAATAATTAATCACTATTAAATGTTTATATTTTTATTTTTGTTTTTAAATTTTATAAAAAAATTTATATCCTTCTAAACTATAAGGACTTAGACAATAAATTTTTTTAATACAAATATTTTTTTTAACAAAATACAAAAATATTAAGAAAATGAATGATTTTTTTAACAATTGTCAAATATAATGAATTTTATTAAATTTTTTTTTATCTATATTGTCAATTAAACATTTTTTTGGCCTAAATAATCAGGATCCCCTCCTTGAATTTCCTACTTGACTTCCTACTTGCTAAGCCATTGGATCCACTTTTAGGCCTAATTTCGATGATCTGAACCGTTCATATTTTAAAATTTGTTGAGTATATTATACTTGTAAAAAATTAAGTTGATCAAATATCAGAAAGCATATGTTCGGATCATCGAACTAAAAACTATTTTTTTTTTAAATTTAATAAATAGTTTTCCGAATACATACTTTCTGATATCCGATCAACTTGATTTTTTACAGATATGATATACTCAATAAATCTTAAAATGTGAACGGTTCAGATCATCGAAATTGGGCCTAAAAGTGGCCCAATAACCTAACAAGTAGGAAGTCAAGGAGGAATTTCAAGGAGGGGATCCTGATTATATATATATTTATTAAAAGTGATAGTTGGTGAAACTTATTTTTTTTATATAATAAAAAAAGAAAATGGGAGTTACATGTGATAATTTACCGTTCCAGCAATGTTGCAGGCCTACACTTTCATCCGCAATGATGTGATAAGGGAGTTGGGCCCATATCATTGTGTGTATAGCAAATCAAAAGTTGACAAATATGATAGTAAATCATTGTGGATACAATTGTGAGTTTTTTTTTGTGGGTCTCAAATATTTTTCTTATTGTTCATCTAGACTTTTTTGACACTTCCGAAATATGGTGGATCTTGTTAAATTTTTTTTTAATCTCAGTTGTCAATTAAACAAATTAAAATAAAAAAAATGAAATTTTTTTGGCTCAAATTGCTAAAAAGTGAGTTTTGCCAAAATAAATAAAAATAAATGTTATTTTCTAATAAAAGTGATGGTTTGTGAAATATTTTTTTTATTTTAAAAAAAAATGAGAGTTATAGGTGATAATCTATTGGTCATCTATAATTATTTTTAGATCAAATGAGAATATCATTCTAAATTTTTTTGTCATACCTCTTTTTTTATACAGATACTTTTATTTTGTAGAAATTTAATTTTATTATATTTAAATATTTTTTTGTAATTTTTAAATTCAAAATAATTTTTGAAAAACCATATTTAAATTATTTTATGCCTAAAAAAAAAAAAGATTTTAACTGAATAAATAAAAATCATATTTATTAATTTATCTATTTGTATATGTGATTTTTATTTTTATTTTTTTGTTATGTTATAACATAATATATAAGATATAAATCCTACAACTCTCATGAAAGAAATTATTTGATTTTTTGCGAGAAAGAGAGAAGGAAAACAATTTTTAATATTTTCTTTTGAAAATCGATGAGAGAGTTTAAGATGTAGAGATTATGAAATATTTTTGTTATCTTTCCATTTGAAATTCATAAATTAAGGGATAATTATTATTTCTAAAATAATTAAATAAATAAATCAGTCAATAATTTTTTAAAATTTATTTTATAAATTGAAAAATCAATAATTTTATAAAAAGAGTTTAGAACTCTTAGAACGCTCCTCATTAAAAAATTTATTTTCCTTATATAATATATAAATTATACTTAATACTCATTTTTTCAAGAAGTTTACCTTTTTTCTTAATTTTCTAATATTGCAAAATTAATTTGTTCTTATTTTATCCCAATTTTTTTGTCCACCACCTCTCCCACCCTTGATATAATTTAGAATGAACTCTAGCATGACGCGCTTTGCATCTTAGTTGTAAGTATAAGAAATGTACTTTATAAGAATGAGTCAAATGACAGGTAAAGATTCCTCAGAAAACAAAATTTAAAAATAAAAATAAACATGATAACATATGGTACTCCTCAGAAGCTTAGAAGATTAATAAATAAATAAAAATAACACACACATGAAATGGAGTTAAAAAGCAAGCAATAAAGTCTCAAATTAATACAGTACCAAAAGATATTGGCAATCCAACGGTCTCTGTTACCCTGTTTTTGTACTCTCCCCTTTTTGACCACCACTCTCTCTCCTCATTCTCTCATTCTCTCTCTCTCTCTCTCTCTCTCTCTCTCTCTCCTCATTCTGTTTCTCTATATCATACACACACGAAAACACCCACTGCACACACGCAACGCAAGTCCGTACTACTCGTAACATCATCGTGTAACGGCTATATTTCATGTGATGATAAAAGCTTGTTTCATGCTCTAATGGAGTTATATATACATATATATGTGTTGTGCATTGTGGAACACCACCCCAAACAAAAAATGAAGAATTTAGAGAAAGCATAGTAATAAGTATAATACGACATGGTTTCGAAGGCAGGATGGGTCCTTAATATCATTTTGACTTGACCCTTCTTGTAAATTTATCCAAAAGAGGTTTTTACCGAACTCAAAAAAATTTGAACTTTTTTTGGAACTTATTTTTCAAATTAATGTTGTTTTTATGAAGTCATGCTTTTTAAAACATACTTTCAACTAATTTATTCTCTTTAAATTGTATTTTTAAAACACAATATCAACTTTTAATTCAAGACTTAGCTCAGCCAAAGAACTTTGATGTTGATCCCGACTCATTGTTCAAGTTTTGAGGTCAACTTTAAGAATTCGACAAACTATACCTTGTGTCTGGAGAGTGAGCGTGAATTTCCACCGTTGTGCGAGTCCGTGACCTACTAGCTAGTTGTAAAGGTTACTCCTATGTTGTCAAGTTTTTATCAACTCTGAAGTCGTGTTTCATAAAAATAACTTAAATTTGAAAAATAAATTTAAAACAACCTTAGATTTTGAAATTTTATTTAACAACTTTGGGTTTTGTAAGTTAAAGACTCAACTTGTCACTTTCCACTACATACAATATTACAAGCCTTCTCTTTAACAAGAGAGAACCATGAATGTGGCACTCAACCTAGCTTGATTCATCAACCTCTTGCAAGTTCTCTATGTGGTCTCTATTGATCTCCAACAATAAAAAATAAATAAAAATAAAAATAAAATGAACATAAATCTCACTGATATTAAGTGCTTTACGGTTATAATGTGATAAATACATAAGATTGTTCTTTTTCATGTCTACCCTACATAGAATTGACCTACAAAATAAGTACATCTAACCTACAAGTAGTAACAGCACAAACATTTGTTGTGGTCATGGCTCCATCACTGTGCAATTCCTGGCCAAGTGATCGGCACGGGTCATGTCAGCAAAACCAGACATGTGCCCCTTACTTATGAGGCCCTAGATTTATCCCGACCATTATTCCATGAATCCAATACAAATAGCAGCACACGTAATAGCATCGACCTCTCATGTGCTGACGAAAAAAAAATTACAAACTAATTCCCAAACCCAAATAGCCATAACACACGTGAATGACTTAAAAATGTATATATAACTTTGCTGACATTCAATAACCACCATAGACCATATGGTATACAAGGAAAAAAAAAAAGAAGAAGAGCATAACCGACAAAATAATAGTTGTAATTCAAATACTAGAAGTGAAAAACACTTCAAAAAAACCAAAAACAAAAAGCAAAAGCAGTTATAGTATGTTGAAAAGATAAACATTCTTCATGTATTGGAAAACAAAAACAAAAGTAGGTTGAAAAGATGAACATTCTTCATGTATTGGGAAAAAAGTTTCTCAGGGTAATTTATTATTTAAACTTTGCTTGTACATTAGTCTATGCAGAAGCCTCAAAAAACTGCTTAAAACTACCAAGTTTTACATATGATATAATTTAGCAGTCACTTTATCAAAGACAACGCAATTTAAGAACACTCATCTGCTGAACTTTTTGAAGGCTTTCACGATGAAACCACCAGTCTTCATGCCATTTGGAAATTGATATCAGTCCATCAAGTAAGAACTATGCGGAGTCTCAGCACAATTTTTGATGCGAAACCCGGTATGGCACATGTGATGATGCAGAAGTTGAAGCAAAGCTTGTGGGTTATGAAAAGCTCGGAGAATAATACAATGAAGAACGCAGATGACCTGTTGAGGATGATGATGAAGCCATTAAAGAACTCGGAGAAATGATGACATTGGAACCTTCCGAAGTACAATTCCAGTTAATTGGACTTGCGCTCGCTCCATTGTAGGGAGAAGAATCCTGTGGCCGATAACTATAAAAAGGATTCACATGCCTTAAGTGATAATTTGCAGCCATCGGAATAGAAATGCCAGCTGAACTTACCCGACTTTCCTTCATGCCTTCAGAATATGGTGCATCAGCGGCTGAATCAGCATCCTTTTCAGGAGTATCGTCAATGACGATGATCTCCTTCGCAGGATTGGTTATAGAATCTGCATTCCTGTGTTGGGTATCTGAAATTGTTGCAACTTTTTCCATATTATATGCCAAAGGAGTATACGGTCTGTCTCTGGATCTGTTTTGATCATTAGGCAAACTGTATCGAACTTTGTATTCATGCGGCTCCAAGGATGGTGCGAAACCACCATCCACATTCTTGTGTAAAAACGTGCCTGCAGGAGCATGAGAATATATTTGTGATGTCCAATGAGTAACATGACCTCCAAAATTGTTTGGCAGCTCGACTTGAAAACCTGTGTTGAATTGATTCTGGCCGGAGGTGGGAGGGTATTGATGGGCCATATGATGAAAGGAACGCAAGTCCTCACTTTGAATATTGCCAGGAGAGACTCCAGAAAGTGTTCGGAATTGCAGATTTGGATGGTCATTCAAAGAACCTGACTGGGCTGGTCTGAATTGTGGGGAAACATTTTCTTCTTTGTTGACCACCATTAAATTTTTCCCCATCAACCTGAGAACGGGATTGGAAGCAGACGGACTAGCAGAATCACAATCGCCATAAATTGGGGACTTAAGTGTAGAATCAGCAGCGACTTTTACAGAAACGGGAGCTACAACTGAATTCGTGACAGGGAAAACCACCTTTTCTGATCCTGAACTAGGGAAATTGCCCCAAGAAATCACTTCAGGCATGTTCAAACTCAGCTGCTTTCCCATGGCAGGAACGGGCAATGATGCCATGGTCCGTCTTCTCAGAAGTTGTGACTCTTGATAATTTAAAGAAACAGCCCGAGACATTCCCTCCTTCCGCGAGCAACAACATGGCTGATCATTTCTGAAACTGATAGGTTCCTTTTCGGGAACGATCATGTTGACTTTCAATTCATCTGGATTGACTCTTTCGGCTTGTAGAGTCACTGGATGCGGAACTCGAGCAGTAATCTCATCTTGAGTGACATGAGGTCCTACAGACAATCTTTCTGAAGATTTTGAACTGGATCTTGCAATCATGGAGTTAGAAATGGTTGACATTGCAGATATCGGAGAATCTGATGAATCTCTATCAACCAAATCATGGTGATCTTCAGAGGTTTGAACCAAGCTCGTGGTTAATGATGAATTTCCTTGAAGATCTTCTGAACCCATATCCCTAGGACTCGGCAAAAATGATCCAGGTGGTCCTGGAATAGGTATTGGATCAACCTCAGTGAAGTAATTTCCTTGCCCATCGTTAGAATCCATTTCTGCCCCCATATCAGTCTTTTGGGTTATCATAGTATTGCCAGCCTCATCTACACAAAACATCTCTTGTTCATCTCCCAAACTTGGATCAGTAGGACATGATGGTGTTTCAACTCCACACAAAGGCCTCTTAAATACAGCAGATTGCAATGACCCAGTTAGGGCATTGGAAGGACTAGCCAGCTTGTGAAAGTCCGGAACCAACGATTTGCTCAAACTCGCAACATTTCCCCCAACATCCAATACCGACAATGTTCCAGTCACAATATTGTCCCCATGAGTTTGAATCCCTTTTCCACCGGATTTTATGTCATCAGATCTATCTGCTAAATCATCATTTTGTACTTCATCACCCTGATACTCGGATGCAGATTGCAAAGCCATGGATTCCTCATCCTCAGAGATACTAAAAGCTCGCCTCTTCTTTTTGATTTTCAGAACACTGCCTCTTCCAAGAGAGACTTTGCCAGTGATTTTTTCTATTCTAGATTGACTTTCAAAATGCTTCTCCATAGAATCATGTTTTTCAACACCTTCAGGAGCCAATGCCACAACCCCTTTATCTATTTTTGGGATGCAACGCACTCCAGACTTCTTACGGGACAAACACTTCCTATTCACCTTATACTTGGATTCAGGCAGAGATGACTGCTGGACTGACAACATGCGCTTCCTCAAAGAAGATAACTTTGTGGATTTTGATGAGAATGCACGATGACTCCGTGACAGATTTGAGCAAACAACTTGAGAACTATTGTTTACAGGATTGTCGTTTACCTCCACTAGTTCCTTGCCAAAATAAGGAACATAGTTTTCTTCATTACTTGCAAAATCCTTGAAACTTCCATCCACGGATGTGCTGTCTTTTCTCAACTGCTTGCCAGACCCAAATGAGTTGAATACAACTCTCTTTCTCACAGGAGGTGGCTCATTACATTCATTAATGGGCGCTTCGTACGAATAATTCTCCATTCTCTTGCTGCTTTCAGGAGAAGAAAGTGGACTCTCGTAAGAGTTTGGAGTTTTTTGTACGCGGCTTCTCTCCATGTATGACTCACCTAAAGATGATTGATCACTTTCAACTAGCAATTCCTGCCTAAAGTTACCTCCCAAATGCTGAAGGCCCTCCTTACGGTTGCGCCTTTTCAAGTGACCAGTCCGTTTAGAGCATGCCCATTTCGTTATAGTTCCTGAATCGTTCGGTTTGATCTGATCTTGAGCATTGAAGGGCTGTGTCAGTCTTTCCTCTTTCCTGCAACTTTCTTCCGATGCAAAATTTCTTTTTCGCCCTCCAGATTCTCCATGAACCTGTTTAACAACAGTTTAATAACCACATGTCTGCAAACTCGTACTACTAAAATTGCAAAATCAAAAACAAAACATACGGGGCCAAGCTAAGGCTACTGTGCGCGTGTAAAATAAGGTGTTTTCAGAGATTTGGCTTGTTTAAGCTTCCAATGGTTTTAAAATATTTGTTATTATTCTCACATGCCATTGCCAGTTTGAGACCACCAGCTGGAGAGTTTCTTCAGTTTCAAGATATAGATAATGCAACAATTAAAGGAAAGGTAAATCAACTATAATCACTATCGGTAAAAGAAAGAAACACGCAAGTAAGAAAATGATATACCTCAGAAATTCGCCGGGCCTTGGAAGTGCAAAATTTTTTGCTCTGAGGAGCAAGTTTCAGGTATTTGTGATGTTTCTGAGCATGCTGCCTTTTCTTGAAAGTATTGAGCAATTTGCTTTTTCTGGGTCCGGGATCTGCTTCTAATTTTGGTACTGATGATGTATCACTGAACATTGACAAAATCCGAAGTTTTGTACCATTGGAATCAATATAAACTGCGCGTTCACGGCCCTTGTCCTTGGAATTAACCGGTGAAACTCTTTGCTTCTCTTCTTCAGCACGCTCCACAGTTTCGCGAGAAGGCAAGCAAGAGTTTGTGGCCCAGCTTGTCCCATTTCTTTTATCAAGCTCTTCCAGTGTGCAATGTCGGGCTGTTGTATAGATATCCACCATTAATCTTGTCTTCCTCGGCTTTATTCTATGCTTAATTACCCTAGAATTCGCTGTCCACTTGACAGTTGACTCCACAGAAAGGCACTGATCAATGTGAGCATTCAAGGTAGTATTGGAAGGGGACGAGAACACCTTGCAAACCGGGCACACATTCGAAGCCATTGTGTCTGGAACTGCCACACAATTTGCCGAAGTATCTTGGTTTGAGCTAGGATCGCCGCTACCCACTTTCACTATCAATCTACACTTCTTAACCGGTGGTTGGTTTGTGCTATCACTCTCGGTTTTTGGGGACACAGGAGGAACCGTAGCTTCAAGATCAGTAGGAACTGAATTTATCTCAGAATGAGGTTGATTTCTGTCAAGTTCTTTATCTGCTTCAGATCCAATCAAACCTATATTTACACAATCCGGGGCTAGATTCTTGTCACAACTGGTATGATCAGAGGACATGGATACAAAATGCTCGCTCGGCCCAGAAGGCTCCCCATCAAAATTGCTTATATTTTCCTTTCCAATCAGACTAGTTTCAACCGCGCATCTCTCAAAAACCCGGTTTCTAACAGAATCAAGAGGCTGGAAAGGCGGGAGCAAATCTTTCACGCCATGCTTCAAACAAAGTTGCAAATTTTCCTGAGAAAATGGCCAACTGTTCTTGATATCCTTGCTCCTGGAACCAAACACATAATCTCTGCAACACAAGCACAACCCAAAACTTCTTTTCAGATGATTTAGATCAATCATACAAAAAGAAATACAACGGCGAAGGCATTAACTTCTAAAACCCAGCTGTACTCTGGAAAAAAAACAAAAGAAAATTAAAGCTCTGCAAAAGATTTTTAAAGACCCTCATGGAATTTATGCCAAAAACGCATTAACCATAGAAGTATCAACCAGAGTAACACATGAAATCACAGAAAAGGACGATCAAGAAAGAGGAGATAAAACAAATTGACTAAATTTTAAGTTGGTTACAAACAAATTAAGAGCTTTAATTAGGCATTCAATTTTCAAAAGCCAGATTGAAACCACAACCTGCTCCATAAGCTGAAATCAAGCAATAGCTAGATCAAAATCACCAACATGAAATAGTGGATCTGACCCAGAAAAGGGTTTGGAAAGGGCAGAGAGAGAAAGAGAAAGAGAGAGATGACAAAACAATCAAAAGTGAAAGAGGAAGATATATTATTTACCTAATGGAGAATTTGGGGAGTGGGTTGTTGCTATCAAGGCCTGACTTCAACAGATCTACCTCTTGCAAGGCAACCTTATCAGAAGCCCTCTCATCACTGCAACTTTTCAGGTGAGAGATTTCGCAAGGACACGGGGGATCTGGTGGAGGGTTTTCAATGGATAACATCTGATGATAAGCTTCACCTTTCTTGTGCTGTCTTGCCCACAACAGTCACAAGAACTTCTATCTCCTCCACAACTAGACCTTGTCAGCATAACAATATAGCTAAGCCTCTCTCCCAAACTCCAAGCCCCACCACCACCACTGAGCATCAAACTCAAAACAACCCACTTCAAGGATGGCCCTTTTCTTCACCCATCAGCCTGCAAAATTAGAAGAGAGAGAATATGAGATAAGATCAGGAAGTTTTGAGACAGACCCATTAAAAATACAAAGGAGAAGAAGATTCTAGACCCCTCTATAACGTTATTTTATGTGCTTGGTATGAGTAAATTTGAAGTCATCCAAGTATGTTGAATCACAATCAGACACTCTTTGAGAGCCTGATTGAACAAGGAAAGAACAAAATTGGCACAGAATTAAAGCCATAAGCGAAGGCTTTAATTAATTATCAAAGTTCAGGAAGCGTTATTTTATGTGGGTAAAAAACTAAAACCACACATGATTTGCCAAGCATATCTCAGTAGATTAAAAACCCACTATTCATTTGCTAACTTCATTGAATAATCAAATCAAATCTATAAAAGGTAACAAAATATGTGGTCGTAAAGCAAGAAGAAGAAGAGGAGTATCAAAAGATTTCCCAACATTAACACGAATTTCACACAAATACAGATATATGGTCGAATAGAAGCTCGAAATCGGCTAACTAAAAGAGGATTAAGAGAGTTGGAAGGAAGCGAAAACGCCTAAAATCGAAGCTTTGGTCGAGTTGATGAACAGTGAAATGAACCTAGCAACCACAAATCAAAGACTAATTTATTGAACAGAGAGAGAGAGAGAGAGAGAGAGACTCGAGAAACACGGCGAAGAGAGACTCATGAAATCACATGAAACTTCATCGTTCAAACTTCCATACGCATACATACTCAGAAAACAAGAAGACAAAAACCATAGATGCGCAAAATTTGGGATATGATCACACTGCAAACAAAACCCACAAAAGAGAGAAAATCTGAAGGAAAGAAAGAGACCAAAAAAAAAAAAATCAAGAAAAAGGTTGGATCAAGAGAAACAAAACCCAAAAATGAAAAATCAGTCGAACCCAGTAGTACAAACCTTCACCTTCCTGTAAAGATTTTCTTTTGTGAGAAAATGGGAGAGAGAAATGAAGCCAAGAAAGAAAGAAAATATCGGATACAGCAGAGACTAGAAACCAAGAAGCGATAGAGAGAGAGAGAGATAGAGATCTACAGTTGAGAAAAGAGCACCACCCACTCACACATCAAAAGGGGCATCAGGTTCTTCTCTCCACCAAAAAGCAGGTTTGTACCATTAACAGCACGATTCACCTCCCCCTCTGTGAATATGCGTGAGAGAGAGAGAAGAAGAAAAAAAAAATACAGATAGAGATAGACATATAATAGAGATATAGAGATAGAGAAACAGAAAGAGATATGAAGAGATATGTAGAGATAGAGAAGAGAGAGAGGAGGGAGGGGGAGAGTGTTACTCTACAAAGCTGTCCTATCCTATACCTACCCTACACTCTTCTTCTCATTTTTTACTTCATTCTTTATTGTGGGATTTTTATCATAGCGTGTGTTAAATGACGGTTTTAGCCCCACCTCCTTTTGCAAATTACGCAAATGAAAAGGTCGCCAACTTCGCTACACGACAAAAGTTGTAATGTTGACAATCTTGGAATTTATTATGCACACGTACTTACTTACACCAGCGCCAACTCGAGTAATGCTAAGATAAAATAAATAAATAGAGTGAGTAGTGTTATATTTTTTAATATATTATTTTTATTTTTATTTTTATAAGATAGAAGAGCGATAAATAAAAAATAAACAAATAAAGTAATGAGTGAAATTTATTTCACATTATTAGGGATAATGAGTGAAAGGTGGGTTTGAATTTTTTTTTATTTTTTAACAAATATTTATATAAATATAGGAGTAATTTAGAAAGTTGGTTAAAAGTTAACTTTTTAATTTTTTTTGACTTTCTTATATTTTTGTGAATAAAAAATATTAATGCTAATGTGATTCAAAATAAATTAAAAATTAAAAATTAAATTTTAATTAACTTGTCAAAAAGACCTTATAAATGTCACGTTGATGTGAATTTCGTACCCAAAATATTTGGATATAAATTTTAGAATCTCTAGTTTTTTGGCTAATAAATAGTTTCATTCGGTTAGGATTAAGTGATTTGATTTTATTGATTTTGTAAAGAAAAAATATTCTCCCAATATTAATAAAAATTTATAAAATCTTATGTTGAAAATAAATAATGAAAATTGATGACAATTGTTCTATAAATACTTTGTTCATTAATTTTTGTTACAAAAAATGTTTTATTAGTTATTTATGTTCTGAAGCTTAAATAATTAAATTATAAAAATATTTAAATATAATATTTTGATCAATTCAATTTATATTGGTATAAAAACTTTCAAAATTAATACAGACAATGAAAAACAAAAAAAAAATTAAAATTTCGATGGGCAATCGATTTGCTTTTGAGGCCATTTGGGAACATACAAAAAAATTCAAAAGTCATCTTTTAACCTATTTTAAATCACATCACCTTTCATATAAAAAAAATTAAAAAAGTTAAAAAATCAACTTTTAACCATCTTCTCCAAACACTCCTTTGTTAATCTAATGTACAACACGGTCAAGCGTCAAATTAATTGGTTTGACAAAAGGACCGTGATTGGTAGCTCGAAAATCAGTCTCTCGAATCGTCCGAAACTCCCAAAACGACATCGTTTTAGAGGTTTTTCATATTCTCTTACCGGTAAGATAATATTTCGGGCTATTCGCACTCTACATATTCGTGCTCTCGCGCATTTCCCTTGACAAAAATAAAACTTTGATCATATGTGGCCTATTTGAACAATGACTGACGTACATGTAGGAAAAATACCATATTATACAATTAATATTTGTAAAGACATGTAAAGATTTGTGGTACAATTAAAAATGATACTAATGGTTTTAAATAAAAAAAAATGAATTAGATCATACAAAAAAAGTGTATTTTTTTACAGTTCCGATTCGTAACTCGAAATTCGGAGGCTCGAATTTGGCTCGACACCATATTCGTTTTGGTGTCTTTTTTTTTTTTTTTAATAATTTTTTTCGTGTTTTTTTCTGAAGATGAACAAGAAGAAGGAGAACAAACAAACAAAAACAATCCAGATCAAAACGACGAGATCTGGTTCATCTTCAGAAAATATTTTGATCTGAAGAAGAAGAAGAAATATTAAAAAATCCACAAATTAAAAAAAAAAATTGATCAGATGAGATGAACAAGAAAAAAAATTATGCATATCAAATTTTTTGACGAGTTACAATGCAAAGTATTGTTGGATGAACAAGAAGAAAGAGCAACTTTTTTGATCTGAAAAAAATTATTTTTGGTCAAATTTTGCTTTGTAACTGTTGATCAAATTTTTTTCTTGTTCATCTCGTCGTTTAAAATCCAGATCAAGGATATGCATAACTGTATCAAAAAATCCAGATCAAAAAAATTTGATCAGATCAAAATTTTGATCAAAAATCCAGATCAAAAAATCCAGGACAAAAAAATTTGATCAGAACAAAAATTTGATCAAAAATCCAGATCAAAAAATCCAGAACAAAAAAAATTTGGTTCTCCAAATCAACAACAAGATCTGGTTCTGCAGATCCTGATCATCAACATCTTCATCCACAAATTTTTTTTTTTTTTCCCTTCATCTTCAATCCAGATCAACATCAACCAAAAAAAAAAAAAAACTGGCTACTGGAACATCTTCATCATCTTCAACATGGTCTTCCATGGTCTGCTTATGGTCTTCTTTCGGTGGTAAGAAGAAGACATAAGCGGTTTCTCCCTTCGGCTTCCATAGTCTTCTTTTTACGAACAGTAACAAGGTTACCAATGTCACCTAGTGCTGGAACATCTTCATCATCTTCAACTGCCTCAACAAAAACAAAAAAAATCCCTTTCATCCTCCCTTCGGCTTCCATGGTCTTCTTCTTACCACCATCATCAAAAGAATGAAGGGGAAAGAATGAAAAGGAAAGAAATAAAGAAGAAAAAGAGACCCAAAAAAAAAGACAGCCCAAAACGACGTCGTTTTGGGCTGTCGAGCCATTCGGGCCACAGTGATTTCGAGCTACCACTCATTTTTCATTTTTTTAATGTGAATTTTATCATAATTGAATTGAATTTTAATTATTTTTTTATAGTTTTTAAAAAATGATTATGTAATCTATTTTATGTATTTTTAACAATAATATTTTCAAAATGTACATATGTATACCTAGCGGATTTAAATAATATTTGTGAATGTATAAAATGCAAAAAGAAAAATTTTAATTTGTTTTGTAAGATTATGAACGTTTGTCTAGATTCACCTATTATATTTACGAAAATGATCCGTAGCTTGAATATTGCGGGCTCGAATGGTTCGAAAGTACAAATATACCACCTTCAACAAATTGACTCTCACCTCTCTCACTCTTACTTCTCTCGCCTTATCCCTCCCTCTGATTCAGTCACTCTTGCCTCATCCCTCTCACCTCTCTAGCCTCATCCCTCTTATTCACTCACTCTCACCTCTCTATCTCATCACTCTCGCCTCTCTTACCTGTCTCTTGAGAGAGTACGAAGGACAACGATACGGTGGATGAAGGACAATGAGACGGTGGACGAACGACATGGGAGGACGACAAACCACAACGGAGGACGAACAACAGCCTGCGATATGAGGTAAACTTGAAATCATATTTGTTAGGGTTTACGTTTGGCTTCAATTTTTGTAGAAAATTAGTCGATTTGGAGTGCTTAGCTTTCTCTCTACACGTTGCTCCGCTCTGTTCGTTTATTTTTTTATTTTTTGTTTTTGAAATCAAAACAATTGTAGGTGTATCCCGCGTAGCAGACTAGCAAATTCATCAATTCGAGCCACTCTCGAGTCTCACCTTTGGAGCTACGTATCGGAGTCATTATATTTATTATGTGAAACTAAAAAAAATAGTGAAATTTATTATATGATAAATATTTGGGCAATGCTAGAGACCACTAAAAGTGGTGCTCTAAAACAACCACTAATGATGTGGCATTCACTTTTTTTTAAAAAAAACAGACACAACAACATTATGGCAGTGGGTGGGACCCACTGTCACATCAGTAGTGGTGGCACTAATTAGTACTCCCATTCATTTTTCTAAATATTTTATCAAAAATATTACTCATTCAAAAACAATTATTAAAAATAGTTCAAAATTTGAAAATTTTGAAAATGATTCATTGTAATTGTGATCCCATAATAAGAAATTTAATTTTACATTATAAATTTAAAACTCAAAATAATTTTTGAATAATTTACATTTTTTTAAGGGCAATGGTTGAGGGCCACAAAAAGTATAGCTCAAATAACTCGAATTTGCTAAAACGACGTCATTTTGACAAGTTTTAAGCCCAAAACGATATCATTTTGACAAATTTAAACAATTTGAACCACACTTTTTGTGACCCTCAAAAATTTTTCTTGTTTTAATACTTTGAACCACACTATTGTTGCCTTGCCGCAACCAAAAGAATACAAGACGTCACGGTCGCAAATCAAAGACATCACCGCTCGATCACATTGCCATGCCATCTATTATCTCCACCTCTATAAAAGTCATATTTTTTTACTAATTTTTTTTTATCTTAATTTAAAAATTAAAAATTTGTATTAAATTTTTTTACTTACAATGTCCATTTAATTTTAAAAGTTAAGAAAATCAAATTTGTAAAACTATTTTTATACTTTTAATAGATATTTTAAAAGAAATTAACTTTCAGATCCCTATAATATAGGATGTAGAGAAAAAAGATTAAAAAATCACTAAAGAGGAAAAAAATCATTAAAAAACTTACTTTGCCAAACACTTAAAAAAAAATTAACGAAAAGTAATAATTTATTTTGTATGATAATGAATCTTTGCTATTAATATTAGATTTAGAAAGAGCGAAAAATGACTTGTAAGAGATGAAGGGTTTAATTTTTGAGTTGGTGATATAATTAGAGAGGTTCTATCAAAGTTTAATAGACTCATTTAGAACAATAATTGTATGATCAAATCATATTTGTCTTATATTCAATAAAAATAAGTGTTAGTTTGAAATATTTTAAATAAGTGTATTTTTTAACTTTTTATAAAAACCTGTGTAGAAAAGTAGAAAGAAAATATTAATTGATGTGATCCAAATAAGTATACTTATGTAAAAAAGTGAACTTAGGGCATCCATAATGGGATAGCTAAAAAAGTGTATTAAGATCTGTTATATGACAAAAAGTAATAGAAGTAGGGCCCAAAAATGTTTATTAAGATGTGTTAAGAGCTTGTTAATTTTAAAGAGTGAGTGGTGGTGCAATGGATGTGTTAAGGGATGTGTTAAGATGTGTGTTAAATATATATATATATATATATATCTGTGTGTGTGTGTACATAATAAATAAAATAAATAAATAATTTAGTTTAATCAAAAATTTCAAGCCCAAAATTAAATTTCAAGTCCAAAAAAAAATCCCAACAAGTAAAAAAAAAAAAAATTGCCGTTGACCGGTCAACCAGCCGGTCAACCCGTAAGAACACAAACACATTCCCCTCCGTCAGCTAAACCATCGCTGCAGATAACAAACAAGTTAACACAAGTTAACAACCGACAGCTTTAACACACATACTAGCAGCTCCACTGTGAGAGCAAAAACAGAAAATAACTAGCTAAAAAATAACAATTGATACTAACACATGCTCTAACAACTCCACTGTGGATGCTCTTAGGGCATCCACAATGGATGTGTTAAAATTGTATGTTAAAGTGTGTTATATGACAAAAAGTGTTAAAAGTGGGACCTAAAAATATGTGTTAAGAGTTTGTTAATTTAGTGAGTGAATAGTAAATGAATGGTGGTATAATGGATGTGTTAAGTGGTGTGTTAAGATGTGTGTTAAATATATATATATATATGTATATAATAAATAAAATAAATAAATAATTTAGTTTAATCAAAAATTTTAAGCCCAAAATTAAATTTCAAGTCCAAAAAAAAATCCCAACAAGTAAAAAATAAAAAAAATAAAAAGTAAAATAAAAAATATTGCCGTTGACTGGTCAACCGGCAGGACGTCCGGTCGGTCAACCGGTAAGACCAAAATTTTTTTTTTTTTCTTTTCTTGAAGGATTCGGAGCCGGACGTCCGGGGGGACTTCCGGTCAGACGTTCCGGGGGACGTATAGCGTCCCGGTTTTCCTTTCCTTTGTATATTGTATTCCGGACTTAGTTCCGTGGTTGTGTTGTTGTCTCATTCTCATTTCCTTCCCTTACTCTTTGTATTTGAGTCTTGGGTTGTGTTGGGCAGGTTTGAAATAGGTTGGTTGTGCTTTGGAACCATTGGTTGATGCCCAGAATTTGGCCTTCACCCTCGAGCGGGGCTTTTGACGCTCGAGCGGGCCCTTCGTTGTTGCTTCTCCGCTCGAGCGGGCGTTTTGATGCTCGAGCGTGATTTTCCATCTCCCAGTACTTTTGTCTACAGGTCTTCAGACGCTCGAGCGGGAATTTTGATGCTCGAGCGTGACCATTTGATTTTGTTCCTCCGCTCGAGCGGGGAGTTTGACGCTCGAGAAGGGACCATATCTGTAAAACTTCTAGAAGTGTGCAATCGACGCTCGAGCGGCGATTTTGACGCTCGAGCGTGAGTCTGTATCTGACGCTCGAACGAGGGTTTCCACGCTCGAAGGGGCGACTGGTATAACACATCCGTATTTCACCTTTTTGGATCACTTTTTCATTTCTCTTTCTCTCTCTTACTTTCCCAAAATCGATTTTGAGAGCTCCTCTCTCTAGAATCTCCCTTCTCTCTAGGGTTTGATCTAGCTAGAGTGGTTTACTCCCTTGGTGTCTTTGTAAAAAGTGTGTTGATCGTTGAGGGCTACATTTTGATCCGCAAAGTTTGGAGTTTGGAGCACTTTGAGTTTGGTCTTCTTCTCCGTTTGAGCTCTAACTTCGAGGTAGGGATATCTTACTCCATCTTATGAGCTTTGTCTTTAAATTTTGACATTTTGATATGTTGGGGGTTGTTGGGTAATTTTGAAAAAGTTTAGGGTCTTTGTGTAATTTACAAAAGAGGGGGTTTTCATATATATAAACCCATATGTATGTAATACATTGAGAAAATGAGCTAATGTTGGAATATTGATGAAAATGGAACCTTAGGGTTGTTATGTGAATTATGGGATAATGCCCTAATTAGTTTGGTAAAATTAATTTGTATAATTAATTTTGAGATATGAGAAATTGAAGTGAGAATATTGGAATTGGGGAATTATGGGATTAAAGGGTGTAGTTGGATTAATTTATCGCTCACCTAGACAAAATGTTGATATTTTATCCTTTTGGTGCATTTATTTTCTGTTTAAAAATAACTGGTTTGGGCTCTCGGTAGAGGATAGTCGTGATTGTTGTAGACAATGCATGATGATTAGGCAAACTAGAACTAATCAATTGAGTATGCTATCGAATATAGTGGTTGGTATAATACATCAAATTTTGTATTGATTGATTGAACTTGTATATGATAATTGCTTATATACATTGTTTTGTGTTGGAGGAGATGGGAGATGTACTCCACGGTTTAGGGGAAGATGGGGGATGGACCTCCAAACCGGAAATTGTTTGACATTGATACAGTACTACAATGTGTATCATTTGTGAAGTATAAAAGTGTTTCTATGGTATATTGATACAGCACCAAAATGTGTATCATTTGTGAAGTATGGAAGTGATTTTATGTGTTATTGATACGGCACCACAATGTGTATTCATCATGAATTTTGAAAGTATTTTAATGATGAGTTATAACCTCATTAAATTGTTTGGCCAAGTTCTGAGCCTTGTTTTCAAACTTAGAGTTGAATAAGAAATAGAAAATGAACTATAACATGGACATGACTGTCATGAAACTGTAATATGATATAAGTTGGAATATAAGTGTGGACCACCTATCGAATGCTATTATTTTAGTCATTGTTTATAGTTAGTTTGGTATATTTCTACTGGACTGTGGCTCACCCTATATGAGACATCATTTTCAGGTTCAGGTACTATGCCACCTCCGAGATCTTAGCATGGATTGTTGTGGGAGTTAAAGACTCTTCTTTTGTTAATTTTTGTTGTATTACATGTATATCAAGCCAAGAGCTTCTTTTGTGTAGAGTTAGTACTCTCTTCTTTTGTAACAAAGTGTTGACTTGGAAAGTTGTAAGCCTATAGGACATTTACTTTTGTCGTCAACATGTAATACTTTTTGTAAGAATACTCTGATGATTATTATATGAGATCCCTTTTCTTTATCGTGTTTGTATGATATTATGGGTTTATTTTGAGGGCGTTACAGGACGTCCCACACGCACATTCGCTTCTCCTTCGCTAGCTAAAACGCTTGTTGCAAATAACATACATATTAACATCTGACACTAACACGCACGTTAACAGCTCCATTGCAGCCCTAAACAACACCCTCAGCTAACCAAAACTTGGCACCTGACACTAACACACGGCTTAGTGTGTCCATTGTGGATGCTCATAGCCTTCGTTTAGGATGTGAGTTGACTTTTTGACTATTTTAGCTTGAGGCTAAAAAGCCACATTCAGGCCTTGTTTGGCAAGTGCCTATTTTAGCCAAAAAGTTACTAAAAAAATCAAAAAATCAACAACTCATATAAAAAAGTCAAATATTATATTTTTTCTCTACTTTTCACACATCTTTTCGTAAAAAAGACAAAAAGTCATCTCAAAAGTTATATTTTCTCTCTACTATTTTTTTTTACCTCATATTTTAACTAAAAAGCCAAAAATTACTAAAATAGTCTGTTCTCAAACGAGGCCAGTATAAGTTTTTTGACTTTTTTGACTTTTGTAAAAGAAAAAAATGAAATGATTATGATTTGAATGTGATATTTTGTCTTATTGAACTAAAAAAATATTTTGTCTTTTTATAACTATTTTAACCCAAGAAAAGGATGTCAAACATAGCCTTATCAAATAAGGCTAATAAAAAATAATTTTATAGTTTGATTCAAAAATGTAAATATAATAAAGATTAATGATATACAAATATACTTTTTCATGCAAAAAATTTACAACAAATGCTTCGTTTGGGAAGATGAATTTGGGTTTTTTTTTTGCTATTTTAGCCACAAAAGACAAAATAAGCTATTTTAATCACAAAAAACAAAATATCAAATCCAATTCATAATCATTATACTCTTCTCTTACACAAAAAGTCAAAAAAATTAAAAAACTAAAAAATCTTTTTCAAACCAAACTTTTTAACCCAAATTAAAATGACCAAAAAAATTAAAAAGTCGACCCACTTCTCATATTCATTGTAGTTTAATTTTTCCTAACAAAAATATCCGACTTTTAGATTCATTATATTAAAAGATGTCACTATCATATTATATATTGAATAAAAAATTTGTTTATACATTACACAAATTCGGCACATATGAACAGTTTTAACTTTTGTGTCCAGTCAATCATTTAGTTTCTTTTAGGGGCTATTTGGAAAACTATGAAAATTAGACTAGGTGGTGAGCCCCACTTTTATGGGTGATTATTCATTATTGTCAAAGTATAAACCTATAGTGTTTCATAAGATTTTTATTGATGGAGAGACGTAAGGGCCTACAATTTATGTTGGAGATGAAAAAATAATATAGAACTAAGTAATTAGTGATTGACTTAAAATATGATCACATAATAGTCCGAGGTCATGTTTGATTCATAAAACTAATAGTGAAACATTAATAATCCTATTAAATTAGTGTGGTATTCACTATCCAATTAGATTAATAATCTCACCTCTACCCCATTACTAATAATTCTACAAATTTATTGGATTAATTATCCATTAGATTAATAATCCTAAACCAAAATATTAAAACAAATATAGAATAATTAGACCCACGGATTAATAATTCCAATCACATATTCTAATCCACCCAATTAAACATGTCCCGAGAGTATTAAATAATTTCTCCCAACTATATGTTGTTGTTTTTTTCCTTCTTCGTAAGTTACCCCTTGGTTTAACCTTTTCAGGAATTAGGCACTTAGCCAAAATAAATGTGGACCCCTGTTCTTTTAAAATGCATTACACTAAAACTCTAAATAAATAATTCCACTACATTCATACTTAAAAAAATGAAAATAAAAAAATTACCAATTAATGCAAAAATTATTACATACGTATGAGACAAATGTCCCCTACACTCTTATTTGTGTAACTCCCGATGATATCTTGAAATATCATATATGTATGTGTATTCAGTATAATTGAGACACGTATATTTAGTTAATGAATTATGAATTATAAAACTATTTTTGTTTTTTTAACTAAAAAATATAAGAATTTTCGAAGTCAAATTTTTTAGTCTCTAAAACTAAAAATTTTATTACAAAAGATATTTAAAAATTAATTTTTATCATCGTGAAAATAATCGTTAGAAGATAGTTTTGAAAAGTCAAAAATAAGATTTTTATTGACAAAATTTTGAAAATATTACTAATAAATACAGATGTTACTAATAAATACATTTTTAGGGACAAAATAATTTGGTCTCAAAAGGGTTTAATTTTTGAGTTAATTACCTAAAAGTCTTATTTACAAATGTTATGATAGCTCAAGTCCTATTTAAAAAATTTTAAACCAATAAGTCATATTTAGTAAAACTGAAAATATTATCAATTTTTCTCAATTTTTAAAATTAACAACATGATCAATTTTGCATAGTAGTGTTTCAGATAATTGTTTCACTAACTGATAAAAAAACAGAGTATGAGATTAAACGTTTTTGCCCTTTCTACTTATTGGTGTGATTCAACTATCCAATAAAATCGAGAACATTATCAGCGTTTTTCTAGTTTTAAAACTAAGAATATTATCAATTTTTTCATTTTTAATTTTTTTTATACAGTTCTGCCCAACAATGTTCCATCAGCATACTCTTTTATAGATACAAAAATTTTAGTTTCACATAAAAAAAAATAATTCAGTTTTTTAAATTTTTTCAGGAAAAAAAAAATTTCAAAAAAAAAAAAATTCACATAATTTTTTTAATTTGAAAGTTGATTTTTAAAGTTTTCAAAATTAAAATAAATATCAAATTATCATGTTCTTTTATAAATAATCATAAATGACGAACAATCATTATTTGAAGGGTAATTCTGACTATTACAGATTTAATGGAACTTGAAGGTCTAAAAACTCTTAATTAGGACTTAATGGAGTGTAAGTTCATAAATTAAGACTTGTGTGTAAATACTCCATTTATTTTTTTTAGATAAAAAATTTAGTCTCAAAAGGATAATAGTTAATCACTAATGTCCAATTTTCGTTATTAAAAATATAATAACGATACTTTTCGTAAAAAAAAATTTAATTCCTAAACAATAATTTTATCTTAAATTTTGATTTTTAAAATCTTAATTTTTTGTCATTTGGCATGCAACAGTTTTAGCCTAAAAGTCAAAAAGTTAAATCAAAAAGCTATAACACATACTAAAAAATCAAAGATTTTCTTTTCTCTTTAGTTTTTGCACATTTTTTTATAAAAAACTAAAAACTTATTACAAATATACTAATTTTTTTATTTTATATTTTGGTTAAAAAGTCAAAAAATGACTTATTTTATTTTATTTTAAAACTTATTACAAATATACTTATTTTATTTTATCTTGAAAATTACTGAAATGACTTTTTTTCAAACGAGGCCATGAATTGTTATGAACCATAATGACTTGTTTATATTACTTTTTGGTGTCGTTTGGTTTTGGCTTTTTTAGTTGATTTTTTGACTTTTTTAGTCTGAGACTTTTTTAGTCGTTTGTTATTTTTGTTTGGCTTTTTTGACTTTTTGGCTTTAGAATGACAAAATTGCCCTTAATATAGAATGATTTTTTTGATTTTTTGTTTATATATAGGGTAGTTTGGTACTTTTGTAACTTTTTTGTCTTTTTATAATTTTGTATCTTTTTTTTTGCCTTTTGTGATTATATATCCTAGAAGGAAAACCAAACCAAGGCTTAATTATGGAATGGTTGCTGAAAAATGAGATAGTTATAATGGGCACGACTAAACCTATAATTTTATTAGGATAAATTATATATACACCTCTTTAGATTTGATTAAAATATAAATTGTCTCTTGTAATTTAAAAAATTTAAAATAGTTTCATGTCAGAATTTTTTTATTTAATAGAATTAATTGAAAAGATGAAATTTAAAATAGTTCCATGTCAGAATTTTTTTATTTAATAGAATTAATTGAAAAGATGAAATTTTAACTGTTTTCCTATATAATAATAAAATTATCTGAATTATTAATTGAAATAAAATTTTAATATCATTAAAAACTATTAATTAACTTGATGATTTATTAATAAAAAGACTTATTTGTTATGAAATTAAAAATCTTATAAGGCATAATGTAATTTTTAAAAATACAATGAGTAATTTATAATTTAAGTAAATTTGAAAGGATGTATTTGTAATTTATTCTAATTATTATAATAATTTTATGTATTTATACATAACGTGTTGAACGTATTAGACTTTTCCTCAACGTGACATATCTATATATTCTATAAATAAAAATAGATTTTTTAATCCACAAGCTTTACAAAAGTTTCAATACTCTAATATTAATTTTATAACTTTTTTATTTTAAAAATAAAAAATTCAATATTTATTGACTTGTCCCAATCCAGAAAACTTTTTGACTTCTCCCATACCTACTATCGTACCATTTTTAACTTTTCTCATACACTATGGTTAATGATGGAATTGTTAAATTATTTTTATAAAAAATTTTAAAAAATAATTTGTACATTAAAAAAATATCTAAAATAAATATAAATTCTTATTAAAAAATAATAGATTGCAATTGGGAAAAAAAAAAAAAGAGAAACAAATTACACTGTAAAAAATAATTAGTATATCAAAAAAAATCTAAAACAAATATAAATTTTTATTAAAAAATAATAGATTGCAATTGCAAAAAAAGAGAAAAAAAATTAAACTGTGCATTTCATTAAAATCTAAAAAAATAATTTGTATATTAAAAAAATATCTAAAACAAATATAAATTCTTATTAAAAAATAATAAGTTGCAATTGTGAAAAAAAAAAGAAAAAAAAAATTACACTGCTCATTTCATTAAAATCTAAGAAAATAATTTTTATATTAAAAAAATATTTAAAATAAAAATAAATTCTTATTAAAAAAATAACATGTTGTAATTGTGAAAAATAAAGAGAAAAAAATTACACTATAAAAAATAATTTGTATATTAAAAAAATATCTAAAACAAATATAAATTCTCATTAAAAAATAACATGTTGCAATTGCAAAAAAAAAAAAATTACACTTTACGTTTCATTAATAATATTCAAAAAATGTGCCAAGTATTTGTGTAAAAGCCTAATATGTATCCACTCTCAAATTATCAAGTGAATAGAATTCAGCGACTAAAAGATTTCAAACCACATCTCTTTGTCT
Organism: Camellia granthamiana; assembly: GCA_036172215.1. NCBI lineage: Eukaryota > Viridiplantae > Streptophyta > Magnoliopsida > Ericales > Theaceae > Camellia > Camellia granthamiana. The sequence goes on along the minus strand of CM069911.1, from coordinate 4,868,580 downwards.
TACCGAATGTTCTTTTTTTTTGGTTCATGCATTCATTCTAATATTGATAGAGAATTAGACGTGTAGAAGAGTAAAAGACATTCAAATTATATATGGAGTTATGTAATTATTGTAATGAAAAATAAAGGTTATCTTTATCTTCTATGACAATTTATCTAGTTATACCTCAAATTAAAACGCCAAGTGTGCTTCTACATCATCATTCAACATTGTTTTTATTTTTTTTAGATATTTTGTCTCACAATTGTTTATGTTTTGTGTTATAAAATTTATTACATCTGTATTTGCTGAAACTATTAGATGGACCAAATGGAAGAAGTGCAAACTATTTCAATATCATTCTCGGGATTAGAAGTACAAAAAAAGACACAAGAAATATATGAATAGATAAGATTTTACAAAAGGGCGAATTACACTAACGGTCCCTATAGTTTGGATCTTGTGTCACTTTGGTCCATAACTTTTTAATACACATTTGATTTTGAATTTTGAATCTTATTCAAAATAAAGGCAATTGAAGATACTATTGCTCAATTTCGATGGCAAAATTGTTAATTTGATAAAGTATAAACTAATCTGACAAAAATAAATATAAAAAAATAATTTTGAATTTCTAAAATTATTTATACCCACTAAAGATAAAATTATATAAAATTGATAATTTTTTTAGATATTTATTTGTTTATTACCAAATTAAGTTTTATTATATGCTTAAATGATGATCATATAATGGGTGGTTGTTTTTATTTTCATTATGGCGACAACTTTGATATCATTATTAAACCAATCTATTAAATCAAAAAATTCAAAACTAAAAACATTTCATATATTATTAAATATATCGACTACACATTAAAATCCTAACAACCACCCATTACATGATCATCATACAAACACGTAAAAATTAATTTGGTAAAAAAAATGTCTAAACGATTTATCAATTTTACATAAATTTGTTTTTGGTGGGTATAAATTATTTTTAAAAATTTAAAATATTTTTTTGATATTTATTTTTGTCAAATTAGTTTATATTTTATCAAATTGATGACTTTGTTCTTGAAATTGAGCAATGATATCTTCAATTGCCCTTATTTGGAGCAATATTCAAACTTTAGTGTCAAATGTGGCATAATTGAAATGTTAGGGACCAAAGTGACACAACTCCCAAACTATAAGGACTGTTAGTGTAATTCGCCATTTACAAAATTTATTTGTGAGTCTTACTTTTTGAAAATTTTATAATTCATTTATTTTTTGTATTATATTTTATGTTTAGTTTTTGTACCTTTATATATATATAATTTTCTTTGTTTTTTTTAAATGTTTATTTTTAAAAATTAATAAATAAATAAATAAATTATTTTCTATTTCAAACAATTTCATTTTTATTTTTATTTTTTATTTTTTCTTAAAGTAGTTTTTGCTTTGGGCAATTACTTACTCTATTTTTTTTTTCCTTCCATATATTGTAATTTTATGTATTTTAAGTATATGATATTTTCACTAATACACTCGGAGATGTACTATGAAAGAAGTATCATGCGAAAATCAAACAAAAAATAAATAAATAAATAAAATAATACGATGAATGTGAAACAAAGATCAAAGATCAAAATTCCCAAAACAAGTAAGTAAACAAACAAGCAAGTATAATAGAATGTTTAACAATAGACATTTAAAAATTTGCAACAAAATTTTATAAATTTCCTTTTTGCTAAGAAAAATTTATTTGGTATTAGTTAAATAAAATGCTTTTAAAATAGCTTTTTTTTTAAAAAAAAACAAAAATTTAAAATTAAAACTATAGTAAATTTATGTAAGCAAATTTATGTAAGCATAATTGCTAACCACATTTTTTTAATATATAATATTTATATGGACTACATTTTTTAGGTTTATTTTTTTTAAGTATTTATATAGAAGTACAAAAATGTCGTTAGGAATAAATTTTTTTCTTAATTTAGTTATAAATTTTGCTCATAAATTATTTTTAAAATTTTGAATAAAAGCAAACATAAAATAATTAATTGACGGTATGTTGCATTTGTTATATTCCTTTTTTTGTGTGCAAACAAAAAGAAAATCAAAATCACAATTCATATATATACAAATAATTATAAACACAACTTGTATGTAGCACAGGCAAAACACTTGTAAGGTCTTTCTGTTCTACATAGGGAATTTTGGGGGAGGGAGGGGGGGACTTCTTGGGTTATAAAAGTAAAAACTAAGATCCTTAAATAACATCGAGGCCTTTTCTCGGGTGGCGAAATCCCTAGCAGAACTCCCCAGTTAAGCGTGCTTATGCTGGAGTAGTTTTAGACTTGGTGACCCACTGGAAAGAACAAATCCGTGTGAGTGTGGCCTAAAACAGACAATATCGATGACATGTGAAGGGTTAGGGCGTTACAAACGGTATCATAGCCGACTCTCCGGAGTACCGAGTGTGGGCTCCTGGCATCTCTCGGTGCATGTAGGCAGGCTTGTGAGCTGGCAGGCTACTGTACGAGGACGTGTAGCTCTAAGGGAGGTGGATTGTAAGGTCTTGATTCCTACATCGGGAATGGATGTGGAGTTCCTAGGCTATAAAAGTAAAAACTTGGACTCTTATATAATATCGAGGCCTTTTCTTGGATGGTGAAATCCCTAGCAGAACTCTCCAGTTAAACGTGCTTAGGCTGGAGTAGTTCTGAGATAGGTGACCCACTGGGAAGAACAAATTCGTGCGGGCGTGGCCCAAAGCGGACAATATCGATGACATGTGAAAAGTTGAGGCGTTACAATACTAGTGAGATATTTAAGGGAAGATGACATTTCTTTCACTACTGGCCCTTTGTGAGGGGCAAAAAATAATAACATAAAAAGTAGTACAAGAGATAAAAAAAAAATGAAATGTTTATGTCATTTTTCTATTAAAACTATAATTAGTTATATTATGAAATAAATAGGTTATTTTGTCAAAAAAATAATATATGTCCCTTTATTAGGAGTGTTTAGCGAATATTTTGATCTACCTAAATGACTGAATCGAATTGATCCGTCGCATTTTGGACTGATGGATGATGACGAGCGGACTGTTGTAGATTGATTTTTTTCAATCTGCCTAGTTTTAGATGGATGACAAATTTGAGATTTCTTTGGCTGCAACTGAACCGTTAAATCACGAGCACCCCTAGTAATTTATAAGATTTTGTGTTTTTAATTGTTTTGGATATTCTGTTTGTATTTTCAATTTAAAAAGAATTTAGATATTTTGTTGTGTTTCAATTTGTTTCAATTTGAAAATCCTTTTATCAAATTGCAAGTGTTAATGTTTGATATTTTTGTGTGAAAAATATAAGGTTTAATTTTGTCATTTTTTTAAATCAAATTAAATAATTTTTGAATAAAAAATAGTAATGAAATAGTTTTGATAATGTACAATTTTCTTATATGTATTTATTATTGGTATTTGATAATTTATTTGATAATGCTGAGTTGGATTGTTATCCCAAAAAAAATATTGACAAGTTGTTATATTATATTCAAAATTTATAAAAGTTTAAACTGTCAAACCTGTAACGCCCCAAAACAAATACAATAATCCATTCATAACAATAAGTAAATAACAATATAAATCAAAGTATAAGATTTTATTACATAAGATTCAAATGTATAAAAAGGTGACACGTGCGGATATACATTCATAAGTTCTAGCCCTGAATCTATAATATGTGTCAACAACATCATCTATATGAAATAGAAGTTAAACAGATAATTGAAATGCCTTAAAGGCTACAACTTTCGAAGGCTATATTTGGTTGCATCAAAATGGATTTAAATTCAATATACATAAAGCCCTAGGCTTGTACAAAATAATAACAAGTAAACAAAAATGAAGCTTTTGCTCCAGTCCTCCTAAGCTACTGCCTTGGCAGAGACATCTCACCGGTACTTTAAAATGGTTCCCATATAGAGTGAGCCAAAATCCAATAGAAATAATTCAACACAATATATGAATCTTAACAAAGATATAAGGATGAAATGCTTATGCAATGGTTATGACCACAATGTTTTACATTTCTTTCTCAAAAACCATGTCATGCTCAGTTTATATCTCAATTATCAAATCATGTCCTTTAAAATAGGAAACAAGAGGAAATTCTTAACTGGTATAACCTTTCACAGATATTTCGTCTGCGGGAAACCGTCAAACGGTACCCATGTAAATGTAGCCTATGCAAGCACTACTAATGCCATTTTACAAATATTTCGTCTGCGGGAATTAGCACCTATGTATACACGCATTTTTCGGGACTTTCACCCTAGACACACAAGCCAACTTAATTTGGTGATACACATATCTTTCCAATATTTACCCATTTCCTCAAATTCATATACATATGCAATGTATTAAATGAGCAACATTGTTCAATGGACGAAAAATGAGAAATTAGTTTCAATTTACTTAATCATCATACAATTACTACAACAATCATAACTATCCTTCACCGATAGTCCAAAATAGATATTTTTAAACAGATATAAAATCTCCAACACAGATAAACTTTCCAAATTTTAAAGTGAGTGATAATATATATCAAACTCCACAATCTATATCAATATCTATCCAGTTTCACATTTTTAACATCAATTTCATTTATTTATATAAAATAATTATTTGAACCATTTAGGGTAAAATCCATTTTTTTCTTCCAAAATTCATTCCAAGTATCAAAATTAATAGTTTGATCATAACTCAATCTCATTTCCAACCCCATAACCATTTTCAATACATTCATTTGAAAATCCCTCTTTTGATTTTAAACTAAAACCCTAAGTTTGTTTAAAATTCTCCAAAATCACAAGATTGTTTTATAAAAACAAATAGTTAAGTTAAAAATCATAAAAGAGTGTAGAGAATCCCTACCTCGAAGCTAGAAGACAAGAGAGAAAGAGATGACACTTCAACAATGCTGAAACCCAACTCTATTTAGATGAAAACAAAACTCTAGGTGAGCTCTACCTTTTTAACAAAAGGGAATAGGGTAGAGAAATGGGTAGATCTTGGTGTATTTGTAGAAAGAGAGTCTCAACTTAGGGTTTTTAGAAAGTTTAGAGAGAGATATATATGAAAAAGTGATGTAAAATAGCCTGTTTACGAACTTATATACGCACAGTTCGCTCAAGCGCAAAAGTTGTCGCTCGAGCGACCAGACACAATACGTTGTTTCACTCGAGCACAAGAAGCTTTACTTGAGTGCAGAATACACACTCTTAGAAGTTTTACAAACAAAAGACTGTCGCTTGAGCACAAAAAGTCTCACTCGAGCGAAGAACGCTACCTCTCCAGTATCTCTACAGGCTTGTAAAAGTACTGAGAGCTCACAAAGCTCGTTCGAACGCAAGAAGTTTCGCTCGAGCGAAAAGGCCAAATTCTAAACAACAAAAGTTTGAACCAACTAGCAACCAACCTGTTTCAAACACAACTAAGACACTTCAATACTGAAACTCAATAAGAAATAAAGAGAAATACGGTATGAATATATCTAAATAAGACAAAAGAAACCCGGATTCAAAGCACAACGGGTCGAGTCTAAACTATAAATGCTATAAAGCCGATTTGTATCCATCTGTCAATTTGCTAATCCGCTCAATCTGCATCCGTTAATCCGGTAGACAGATAGTTGTAGACGTCCCCGAACGTCTCGGGAGAGAATCCCGTTTTGTTCATTTGGGCTCACTACAGTTTAGGACTCAAATGTCACGGTCTTGTATCTAATCTCACAGAGTGCAATGCAAGACCGATGAATCATCAAAGAGTCCAAATCCGGCAAATCGTTTTTTGAAAACAGATTTTTTTTTGAAAGAAGTGCCAAACATGGACTGCTTTGCCAGATACAAAGTCGCCACCTAAATATTTTATTTTGGGGAATTTAGGAAACCCTGACTCGTTTGCCTAAGGCCACATGTCCGTCATCACCAAAGTTGTCTCGACTTGGGAACTTGGGTACGATTGGGGAAGGTCACTTCGTGAGCACCCCCGCTCGCCCGATCAAAGATCGGCCTCTACTAACCATGATATCAGGTTTTGAAAACATTATATGCTCTTATTCCGGTTTATTAGCCTAGAATTACTAAGCGATGCGCACAGCATACAAGTATAGACTGGATCGTCTGAGTTGGAACAAAACATTTCATGTTTGTTTTTTGAAAGCGGTTTGCTACTCGCAAGTAGGCTAAAATGTGGATTTGCCACCCTCAGGTGGGTTTAGAAAACATGGTGATTTGCCACTCTCAAGTGGGCTTAAAACTCGCAGTCGATGAATTGTTTCAATTCAGATAATCCAACCTTCACCCACAGGCATTCAGGCAGGTATATCACATAAGCAGTTAGCCTCATGGTAAACATGCTATCATGGCAGTCACTCACACGCATGCAAGATGCTAAAGCACAAACACTCACAGTGTACTCTGAGCCAAAACAAGAAACTAGTTAGTAATCATGCATGATCCTAGTTCATGTTAACAATGGCTAATGCAACGCATGCAAAATGCAACTAAGATAGGCTCGACTATCCTAAGAATGAAATGTGAAATGCGACAACTCGATACACGTATTCAAGTTGGAATTGAAATACTATGCAATTAGTATAATGCGCCGAGCCCGGTGCGTGCAATACGAATGAATGTATGCAAACATGCTATCATAAGTATGCTAATTGAAATGTGCCCTAAGACTAACCATTGAAAGCAGGTAAATAAAAGGGAGAAAGACGTGGGTTGGAAGACATATATCACACACACGCACACTTATTACACAATTGCCCTCGCTCGGAGGGTCCGAAAGAATATTACACAACCAAAATAAATAACGAATTATTACAAAATACTAATTACTTAACAAATGAATTAGGTAAGCAAAGTAAACTAGCATGCTATACTACGTGCAATGGACTGCCTCAGCTCTATTCCGAATGATGAAGGATGTATGCATACTCGGGTCGCCTTGTCGGGAAATTCCATCGCGACGCCTTGCCTCGCCTTTGTTTGCAATTGATCTCAGAAACTTGCACAAACCTCCAGAAGGTTGAAACTTCACCTTGGGAAGGCCACCGACCAGTTATTAGCATAGGAGACCACCTGCCGACCACCCTTTGTGGTGGAGACAAAAGAGGGTGGTCGGCCTGCCAGAAAATCTAGTTGGCCGACCAGTTTCCACCTCTGGTTTCTGGTTTTTCTGCAACAAAGGCAAAAGAGAGAAAATGCAATGTATTTTCAACAAATGTGTGCATGACCACTTTCCCCGTCCTTGCACAAGCTCAAGGGAGTGTAGTCCTCGATTCTTGTGCCACCAATCACGCATCTCGATGCATGATGGCCGATGAGTCAAATTGCACGACTCAATGTGAAATGAATGCACATATAAGCATAACAAGGCCTAAACTCCATCATGGATAATCCGAAGTGTCGGCAACTGGGAATTGAGACACGTTTCGTCACTTGGAGTACGAAACGTCCCTCGTTTCCCGTGTTTAGACTAACCCTACTCCAAACACAATGCAATGGGATGGCATATACAATGTGACTAACATGCAACCCTAAATGCAATGCAACCTAATCATGCTGGCATGCGAGGGATGATATGCAAACATGCAACTAGCATACGCAATGCTATGAACTGAGAATGGCATACTCAATACACACGAACTATATGGCATACGCAATGCAATATGGACTTAAACTAAAGTGAGTGGACCTCAGCCCCACTCAAATCAGTGGCTATATGATGAAAATGAGACAACCGAAATACATGCAAACATGCACGGATGCAAAGGACCGATCCTAAGGCACAACATGCAACTTTAACAAAGCATGGCAAAGGATGAAATATGGCATAGAATGGCACATGATCCAGCTCTGAAATATGATACACAATGGTCCCAAATCATGCAAACACTTCACACGATGCATGCTAAATGGCCTGAATACCGAAACTAGTGAAGTGCGTTACACTAGAGGTACACAAAGCAATGTACAAATGGCAAAACCAACCCCAAACAGACCCTAGGCAGGTCCAAGACAGTGGGAAATTGGTCTAAAATGATGGCTCGGAATGCATTCGAATGAAACCCATGCAATGGTCGGTAAATGAGGCATACAAGCCCGACTCTTTAATGCACTTAAAGAGTGGAAATCATGGGAATATGGCATGCATATAAGCTCTGAAATATGATGTGCAATGGCCCCAAAACATAAAAACACCTCAGTAAATGCATGTGATGGACCACAAAACTCAAAGTTAAGCATGAATATTGAACTACAGGCATGCAAAACAAACATCATTCGACCATGAGACCCAAAAATAGAGCTAAGGTAGTCCAAAACATGCACAAAATCAGTTTAAGGCATGGCCAAAATATGCTAGGAAATGCAGCCAAAATATCATGTAAAACAAGCTAGTGAACCATGATTTGCACTACAACTATATGAAGCACATGAGAGGTCACCAAACCAACCAAAAACAGAAGTATGCCATGCCAAAATATGACAAAAAACCCACTAAAACTCAGTCAATGCATGCAAGAATGATATGTCCCTTTGAAAGGCCAATAAGAGGGTTATTCTACACATGTATAATGGACATACAAAATGGCAAAACCATCTCTGGACTGAGGTTATGAGGGCCCTAAAACTCACTGAAAAGGGCCTGAAATGAGACTAGAAAGCATGCAAATGAAGGCTCCTTTGAAAGGCCATGAAGAGGATTACTCTACACATGCAAGATAGACACCTAACATGGCAAAAACAACTTTGGACAGAGTTCATGCAGGTCATAAAACTCACAAATAATGGCCTGAAACATGCTCAAGAAGTGTGAAAATATGGGCTCCTTTGTAAAGCCAACAATGCTAGTAAACAAGACAAGGGGTGAGTGTAACAACCCTCACACTGTTTACCGATTAATGACTGATTGAATACCGATTACTGCTAAACTAAGACTGAATATGAAAAGTAATTGAATTGACTGAATTACTGAACTGACTGACTGGAATCTGGAACTGAATTGACTGAGTATATATGTTATTTTGCATTCTATCTGTCTGACTATTTGATTATCTGTTTGTATTGTTATGTTTAAACTGTAATTGAAGGCCTTATCGGCGGCCAAATTCGAAACCGACTAGTGTTTAGTGATCACCATAATTTATGTGATTTTATGGTATATTTATCTGGAATTTGTTTTGGTATGATTAAACTAGATTAAAATAAGCTAAGTACATGGTTTGACTTAATTACAACTTTGCCATGGAGTGGGCCACTACATCAAACTTTGTCTAAGCCTTAGTCTTACACTACAAACATTTGTTCAGCCATTGTTCTTGAGTGTATAGCCGGCTAGAGAGAGAGACATTGGGAGGATTGAGTTCATCTTGTGATATTGCTTGGAAATTAAGAAGATTAGAAGAGTTCTTGCTTAATTGGGCTCCTACACCTTAAATTCAAGACTTAGGTAAAGAATTCACCTTCTCATTGTTGTGTTTAAGTTCCTTCTAGCATGGATCATGGTAGTTTAAAGAGTTAAGGCATGAATTGGTTCAAAAGTGTTGAATTAGAGCTAAATTGTTGCATGCATGTATATCTCTCACATTATTGAGGTTGTTCTTCAAAGATTTTCACATGCATGTCCATGTTAAAGTTAAGAACCATGATTTCATCTTGTTTTTGGAACAATTGGCTCATTAGAGCATCAAATTGAAGCCTTGAAATGATTTGAACTCATGCATGTTTACATGTTCTTCATGTTCATGAAATTGGGTTTGAAATTTGGATTTAATTAACTCACTATTGGGCTTTGATTTCTCAAATTGAGCTTTGAAACTTATTGTATATTGAGTTTAGATGTGTTTTCCAGAAATTGGGCCCAAGAGGTCGAGTTTTGAGCTAAGGAATGCTTGGTTTGAGCTTGGGAGGCAAATCTGGAAATTCCAGAATTTGGCTCCTTCGCTCGAGCGAAGGATTCTACGCTCGAGCAACCAGCGTTTATTCTGAGCTCCGTTCGAGCGAAGGAATGGTGGCTCGAGCGTAAATTGCAAGCTCTCAGAATCTTGGTGCACGCAGATGAACGCTCGAGCGAGAGAACCTACGCTCGAGCGAGTATCGAGCGGAGATTTCCAACATCCAGCACTTTTTACATTTTTGCAGACCGCTCGAGCGAGGAAGTCCACGCTTGAGCGACCCCACTGTTTTGGCAAGCTCGCTCGAGCGAAGAAATCCACGCTCGAGCAAGACCCCTGTTTTCTGAAAAATTCTGAAAATGTTTTCTAAGTGCATCTTTGCATCCTCTTTCTATCCTAGGCATTCCTAGGGCATGTTTAAGGCATCTTAATGAGGATATAGATATAGAACACACCGAGGCAAGTTTAGGGATTAAGTTATTATCTTTCCCAACTGTAAAACTTAGCGTGTGTTCAATCTGTTAACTGTATAGGGTTGGCATTCCGAGGAGATGCTCTAGCTTACTGTAGCCCAGAACTCTGTGAGTAACAATTGTGTAAAGATATGTTCAAAATGATTATCTTCTGACTACTGAACTGAACTGTTTACTGAACTGATATTGGTTACCGAATGAATGTATGTCCTATATTCTGAACTGTATTGTGGCATCCTTAGCACCTACTGTTTACTGTTACTGTTACAGAAATCTCTGTCAGTTCCCTCGTGGAACCACTACTGTTCACTGACTGATGGCCATCATTACTGTTCGGTCTTTAAGACCTACTGCTTACTGTACTGTTATGCTAATTGATGTACCACATATGACCGTTTACTGTACTGAACAACTGATATACTGATTGAAATGAACTATTTTCATTACTGTAAGGACATTCATTCTAAACCCCTTTACGCTTTATGTTATTCACTGGGCTTTAGCTCACTGCTCATATATATATATATATATATATGTAGGTGTACAGGCACCAGACCGCAGCTAGAAGCGTCGGGGTAGACTCCAGTTTTGTCAAGCCAACCACTGTGCCTCACTGCAAGGTTCTGAGCCTGCCAAGCTATGGCTTAGGGGTGTTTTTATTTCCCCGTCTGTCTTTGTACTGTTTTTGTACTACTGTATAGACCGTATTGTACTGTTTAATAGGGATTTGGTCCCTGCTCTGACTAGTTGTATATATTGTACGTACTGTTTGTCTCTGACTGCATAAATGTATGAAAAATCTCTTGGCATACAGACTGTCACAGCTCATTGGACATTATTTATTTACTGTATTGGCTTCCGCCAAGCCCCTGTACTCTGTATTACTGTACTACTGTTAAGCAGGCCTTCAGTAATCTAGGATTACTGGCCGGTTACGGTGCTAAACCCATAGGGGCGGGTTTGGGTAGTGACAGTGAGAGGGTCACCCATCTCTGATTTTGAGGCTCAAAAACACATGTTAGCCACTGAAAATTTGCTGGATTTTAGTGGCTAAAAGGCCAAACCAAGGCCAATACAAATGCTCTAATGCATAGCTTAAAACAAGAGGAAATGAAGCATGCAAGGGGGTAGATGACTCCCAACAGAAAAATAGGCTTAAACAAACATGTTTAGAAGCTCAAAAAAAGACTTTTTTCAGTTTATGACAAAGCCTAAATATGCTTGCAAACTAGGCTAAGATATGAAGCAAAACAATGCTAAAAATGGGGGAAATAAGAGTTACCCTTGTAGTCAAAAGAACCAGCAGCTTTTGGACCAAAATAGTAAGCCTTCAATCTCTGAAAACCAGCTCCAAGGTGCTTAGGGTGATGGTGGAGGTGTTAGGATAGGAGGCGTAGTGCAATGGTGCAAGAATAATGGAGTTTTGGAGCTTGGATGTAGAGAGATAGAGAGAGGTGTATGTATATGCCTTAGCCAAAATTTCTCAACCTTAGATCTTGAGGGAGAGGCTCCCTCTTATAGAAGAGGAGGTCCATAGCTTCTCTAAGAAGCTTGAAGCAAAGAGGCCAAGCTTCTAAAGGAAGCTAAACCAAAAGGGTCAAAATTCTTGAGAAAACTAGACCAAAGGGGTCAAGCTTCCTCAAGAAGCTTAACAAAAGGTCAAGTTTTTCTTAGAAGCTAAGTAAAAGGGACCAAGCTTCTTAAGAAGCCAAAACAAGAGGGTCAATCCTCGGAGGATAGGGCAAATGCCTCCCAGCTGGCACAACTGGATAGCACTCAAAGAGACAAAAAAACAGAAGGCTGGCCGACCAGTTCAAGTGGTCGGCCGACCACCTTCCCTAGTCGGCCGACCAGGGCCAAAAGGGTCAAATGGATTTAGGTGGTCGGCCGCCCTGATTGGTGGTCTCCCAGGTGAATGTAACTCAATGGTGGTATGGGAGACCAGAAATTGTGGCTCAAAAGTAAGGGAGACCAGCTTCCTGACAAGAAAACTGGCCGACCAGGGAAAGGTGGTCTCCAAGAAGAAAATGTGGTCTCCCACCCTAGTACCATCTTCCTAACAATGAAACTAGGGTCCATGCCAAAAATGAACCCACACCGATGCAAAACGAGGGTTCGGGAGCCAAAACGCGCAGCCAGGTGCCCCTAAAACTGACTATTAAGCACCGGAGATGGCGTGCGACCACAAAGGTGGTCTCCCGGGCCACAGTGTCCCTCTAGGGAGAGGGAACAAGGTGTGTGCCAAAAACCGGAGCAAACGGAGGAAGTTAAGCGGTCCCGAACCGAGGCGCACGGCCGACGGCTCAGAAAATCGAAAACTAGTCTCCAAACGAGAATAGTGGCCTACAACCATGAAACGTAACCTATGGCCACTGAGAGATGGTCTTCTAGACCTCTCCCTTCCTTTGGAAAGAGAAAACAGGACTTGGTTCGCAAATCGAGGCAAAGCACAAAAGAGTCCCGAAATTCGGAGGCAAGACTCTCAGCCGAGACTCCGTAACCTCAGAACGAGCATAACATGCACAATCACCGAGCGCTCAATCGATGACGTTTGAGTTTTAAGGTCAGTCAAAAATGGGGTGTATATAATAGTGGATTGAAAATTTTCTGGTTACAACCGAACTGCGAACACCCTTACTCTTTATTTACATTCACTGCGAGTTTAATAATAGAACTTATTAGATTATATTTAGTGTGGTTGTTATTTAATATCATAAAGCATGAAATATACAAAAGATTGTTTACTTTGTAACAAATATTATCATTGCAACTTCTTTGTTGTTACGTATTTCAATAAATTTTGTTTATTGATACTTAAATATATGATCCATTTGTAAACATCTGATTGCATTGGGTTTCAATTGAAAGATATGCAAAGTTGATGGATTAAAATATAAATTTAAGGTAAATTCCATAGTTGGTCCATTTAGTTTTGTAATTTTAATTTGAACAATTTAAACTCTATACTTTTAGTTTTTATTTGCAATGTGGCCCCTCAATTACTCACTATTAGAATTTTGAACGGATAAATATCATGTGCAACTTACGTGGGATTTTTAACAATTTTCACACAGGAAAAAAAAATGAAGTAGTATTTCAATAGCCTCTATAATTTTTTAAAAATTTTACTTTGTTTTCTCTACTTTTGCACTTATTATTTTTTATCCAAAATGGTAACTACACATGATGAAATAATAACATTATAAAAAAACTAAATGTATGAGATTCAAACTATTTAAATAGAAATTACAATAACTACTGATATAATTTAGCCTAAATCTAGAAAGGGCAACAAGCCTTTTCAAATAGATTTTTACAAACACTAAAGTTATATTTTTCATCAAATTTTGTATAGAATGCAAAAAAATTCATACAATTATGAGACACACGTGCATGTATTTTGTTATTTATTTTGTGATTCATAGTAACTTTTATTTTTTTTCACCATTTCATTTTTTTCTCTAAATTATGTATGGCGTACTCAAGGCTCGTTTGGCAATTATATATTTTAGTAAAAAAATTAAAAAGTCACTATAAGTTATCATATCACTCTCTTTACTTTTCTGCACATCTTTTAATAAAAAGTCAAAAAGTTACTAAAATAACATAGGCTCTGTTTGGTAGGGCTTATTTCCAGCTTATTTCAGTTTTTAGCTTAATTTAAGCTATTTTGATGTGTTTGGTTCAGCTTAACAATACAGTTTATAGCTTTTTGTAAGTCAAAAATCAACTTATTCTTTAAATGGGGAAGGAGAAACTTAATTTATAAGTCAAAAATCAGCTTATGTTCATAACTATAAGTTATAAGCTGTTAGGTAATAAGTTATAATCACTTTCCCACAGTTCTACCAAACGGAGCCATATTCCCAAATGCGACCGCAGCATATGTAAAAAATAATTTATTGTCATGTGCAATAATGTTGTCACGACCCAAACACGCCCTTATAGGTTTAGCATCGTAACCGGCCAGTAATCCTAGGATTACCGAAGGCCTTTGAAACAGATTAACAAAACTTACCAGAAAATTCTAAAAATTCTAGATAACACATAAACGTAGTTAATTTCGTATTCAGATGCCGATAAGGCCTTCAATTCGCGTACCAAAACGAAGATTCTAACAGATATTCCTACATCAAACAAATGTAATCACAATTAACACATGAAATGCAAGCTAATTAACAAATGATTTTATTTTAATTACTCATTAGCCATTCTTAATTAAGGATTATTAACTAATTAGGATTGTTACAAATGTCGCACATGACATCTCAACCATTGATTGGTGTGACTCTCACATTCATGCCAATCAATAATTAAGATGTGCATGCATTTTATTAATTTCAAATAATTTATCTATAATGTAATATAATATTAGGCTTATAATTAAAACCTTCAATTGAAAAATGAGTCCATGAGCTGTTCAACCCCCATAACATTATAAAAATAATAATAATAATAATAATAAAAATTTAAAAAAAACTTTACAAAGTCTATATGCTGATTATTGGGCATATTGTTTGTAACCTTGCTCATACATTTCTATATAATTTAACTATACCTTCTTTAGATAGTCTATATGCTGATTATTGGGCATATTGTTTGTAACTTTGCTCATACATTTCTATATAATTTAACTATACCTTCTTTAGATACTGACCCACCCCCACTAGGCAATAAATTAAGCTAACTCAAAGAAATTCAAGAAAATTAAACAATTTGTTATCATTACAAATCAAGAATTTATCTCCATCACTAATTTTAAAATTATAAAATAATCTCTACCCCTTAACATGCTTCTCTTGGATTCTGACTGTGAATTGCCCTTTTATTAAGAAGGCTAATACCCTAATTGACCCCTAATTGAGGGGTCATTTGGCAAATTACTATTTAGTCAAAAATTAAAAAAATTCAACTCGTACAAAAAAGTTAAATTTTTTTTCTTATTCACTCCACTTGTTGCACTTTCTTTTCTTCTTTTTTTTTAAAAAAAAAAAAAAAAAAAAGAGTGAAAACGTCATTTCCGAGCATATTTGGTTTCGTTTTTCTGAAAATAGTTTTCAGAAAATTCTACTTTCTTATTTTTCGTATTTTTTTGTTTTTAATGAATTTTTTTAATATTTTAAACAATTTTTTAAATTTTTAGATATACCTAACATAAATAAACCTAAAAAGTAAAAAATTTGTGAAAAAGACCTTTTAAAAATTTACTAAATACCAAAAATACAAAAAAATACTAGAATTCAGTACATTTTTTGTATTTTTATGTATTTATTAATTTTTTAAAATATTTTTTCACAATTTTTTTACTTTTTAGATACATCTAAGTAAGGTGCATCTAAAAAACTAAAAAAAATGTTTAAAATTTTAAAAATATTCACTAAAAACAAAAAAGCACAAAAAACAAAAAATTCAATTTTCAAAAAATTTAATCTAGAAAATTCAAACCAAACACACTGATTGTTTTTCACTTCATATTTTAATAAAAAAAAATTACTAAAAAAAATCTGAGCAAAAAAGTCACTAATAAAACCCACTTTCTCATATGTTTGTGTAAAAAAAAAAAAGGAAAAATGAAATGATTTTTTATTTTTCTGGGTTGAATAAGAAAGGATAAATTATACTATTGACCTATTTAGTTTGAGTGAAATTTTACTCTAATTTTTATAATTATAATTTCATCAATTTAAATTTTAGTTTTTTTGATAAATTTTCAAAATAAAAGGGATAAGGATCCTCCTCTATTGATATTTTTTTTCCTTTCACAATCTTGTTGTAATTTCTACAGTATGACAACTCATTAATTATACCATTTAGGCCAAGTTTGGGAACTTGTAAAAAAGTCAAAAAGTTAAAAAGTTACTCAAAAAGTTAAAAAGTTAACACTATTCACCAAAGGTCAACAATTACGGCTGCACAACTTCCAATTCGAATTTTTCCCTACAAATTAATTTTTACAATTTTTTATTACACATTTTTCCATAAAAAGTCAAAAAGTTAACCCAAACATCCATATTTTCAATCTCAATTTTTTAGTCTAAAAAGACAAAAAGTACACTTATTTAGGACACTCTAAACAATCCCTTAATTGCTCAAGTTGCAAACCAAAGAAAAAGAACAATTAAAATCCTCCTTGTATTGTAAATTACAATCTAAATACAATATAATTTATTTCAACTTTAAATTTTAGGGTTAATTACAAATACATTCATTGAGATTTGATTAAAGTACATATTACCTCATGTGTTTTGGAAAATTATGAATACCTCCTTGTCAAAATTTTCTATTTAACAGAATTAATTGAAAAAATGAAATTCATAATTGTTCTCCCATACAATAATAAAATTACCTAAATTATTAATTAAAATATATTTCTAACATCATTAAAAATTGTTAATTGACTTGATAATTTATTAATAAAATAGGCGATTTGTTATGAAATTAAAAATCTTAAGGATGAAATGTAATTTTCAAAACTATAAGGGATGATTCTTATTTTAATCAAATCTCATAGAGTGCATTTGTAATTTACCCTAAATGTTACTATAATAATTAGATTAGTATTACACAAAGGCATAAAAAAAAACACGTCACACCTTATTATTTGTGAAATAAATAATTATTAATAAGACACAATACTAATATTTCATGTTTTAAAAGTCTAAAAAGTAAATGGAAAATGTCCCAAACCTCTAGTGGGGTGACCTCCACTATCCCCACTATTTTTTGATTGGTCCATAATTTTTTATTTTTTATTTTTTTGATCTTCCACGTACAGAGCCCCACGTGGAGCTGGGGTCACCCTATTGAGGGTCCCCAGCACGGTTGAAAATAAATTTATTTCGTTTCACTTAAAGGGAGATGTTACAATGTCCACCCTCAAAAAGGTGCATATAGTATGCCTTTCATAATTTTTTCACAAACTTTCATAACTTAAATCCAAAATGTCATAACTTTTTCACTATAAAAATTGTAACTTTTTTTCATTGAAAAATGTCATAACAAAATCTCAAAGTGTTATAATAAAAATCACAAAATGTCATAACATTATTATTCTTAACGTTAAGGTGCACATCATAAATTCACTATTTATAACTTTATTACAAAATGTCATAACATACGTCACAAACAATTATAACATTCATCATAAAAAATCATAACTTTTTACAATGTGTACCATTTAAAAGAGTACACATTGTAAATTTCTCCTCACTTAAATGTACATGTAATTATACATTTTATATGAAAATATATATAATAAAAATATAAAATATATTTTTATGCTGAAAATCACTTTTAATAAATTTTTCTTAAAGAAAAATATTAGAAATTTTAAATGTTTTACTAATATTTTTACTAAATATTTCACAAGTGTGAGTTTCACCTGAACGTGAGATCTACACTATATGAATCTTATATAAATCCCACCCACATTTAATAAAAATATTGATAAAACATTTAAATTTTTAATACTTACTTGAAATTCATTTTGCCGGTTGTCCAGCGAGAAGGCTAATAACCGCGGTTCATAAGGTAACAATCGCTGTAAATAAATGTTTCACCCGATCGTTCGAGTGGTCGTTCAGTCAGACGATTGGCTGGATGATCAATGAGAAGACTTACCAACCGCGATCAACAAGATAACAATCATAATAGATAAATATTTTACCCGATCATCTCCATGATTGTCTGGCAAGCCGTCTAATAAGCACTAATTTAGGTAATCTAACCCCTCCTTTTTCGACGTATAAGTCGTTTTTCTTTTTAAAATGAATAATGTTAGAAAATTTAAAAATTCTACCAAAATTTTTATCAAATATGTCACATAAATGTGAGACCTACATAATACGAGTTACATGTAAATTTCACATTTATGTAAAATATTTGATAAAATTTTTAATATTTTTATTTTAAAATAGATGAGTTGGGAAGGAGAGGGGATGTAACGGTTACTAGATGCCTCTGTGGCGTAAAAAAGTGGGACCCAGATTCTTTCATTTACTGACATCATGTAGTCATGTGTACGGACGTTAAGCCACCACATGCTGCCGCGTGTCCCCTTGGGAGATCTTTGCTTGCTCCCTCCACACTGCACACACTCTCTCTCTCCCCTCTTCTGCTTCCCTGGATTCTCTGTCTATCTTGTACAGAAATTATTCAGTGTGCCTGCAACAATTCCCAGCGAGTAATGCCTCAAATTAATATTTTTTTTTAACAATGATAGAGACCACTAATTTTGGAGTTCTAAAAAGATCACTAATGACATGGCACTCAATAAAAAAAGAAAAAAAAATACAACACTAAGGCTAAAACATCAAATCATTCATCGTGGGGCCCACTGCCATATCATTAGTGGTAACACTAATTAGTGCTCTCACTCATTTTCCATTTTTTTTTTTAACTCATGCCTCAAATTAATAGATATTGGTTTTTAAGGAGTTGTTTGGAATGTATTAAATTAATACATTTTTTAATTTTTTATAAAAAAGATATACACAAAAATAAAACAATAATGTAACATAAAAAAGATAAAAAAAAGTACACATTTTTTACTGTTAGAAAAAACAACCTCTAAATTATAAATAAGTTAAATTTTATGAAAGAATTGTAAAGTGTTAATTATTGGGTGTTTGGAGTTGCTTGGTGGGTTTTTTTTTTTTTTTTGTTGGATAATCTTTCTTAGTCAATTGCTTCTTTTTTTTTTTTATAAAAGATTAATAAGTTTCTACATTTTGTTGGATGAAACTAGGGGTGCAACTCCAACGAGTTGGGAGGTTGTCTAAGCCCAACTCAAGTTGTGCTGAGACCTGCTCAAGCCCGCCCAGGCCAAATTGTAACCTGAGGTTTCCTGTCAAAGCTCGACCCGAGTTAAACCCGAATTGTCCGAGTTGCCCAAATTGTAAATGATTTTTTTTTTATTTTTATAACTACATTATTAAATTATTAAAATTTGATTCTATTTATATTTTTTTTATATAGAAAATCATTAATACCATCAAAACAAATAATTTATATAATGTAAGAAAGATGCCGCTGTAGTAGTCTTTATAATTTATGAGTGAAAATAAAAAAAGTAAGATTTTATGTGATTTGTATATATAATATGTATTCAATATGATTTAATAATCTAAATTACTTTAATATCTTGTAATGACTAATAATTTATATGTATATTTAATATTTTTATATATCTATATATGTATAATTCGGGTTTCGAGTTGCTCGGATTGGTTGACGTCTTTGCCCAAGTCCATCCAAATTTAATTTAGGCTTCTGAATTTTTGCTCAAGCCCGTATCAAATTTGAAAATATCTTGTCTAAACCCTAAAAAAATTCAGACTGGGCTCGGGTTACTTGGGTTGAGCCCGCCCAAATTGCACAGACAAAACAAATCAAAAAATTCAAAAAAATGAGAAAATGTTTTTTTAAAAAAGCTAAAAATAATAGACTTTTTATTATTTTATTTTGGCGTTTTAAATTTTAAATTTTTTATATAAATAATGTTAGAGACTCCAAAAATTGTATCAAATTTTCTACTAAAAGTCTTGGATGGGTGTAAAACCCATACCCACAAGATATTTAATAGAAAATTTGATAAATATTTTGGAGTTTCTACCATTTTTCTTTTTAGATTCATTTACACAAGACGAACCGAAAAGTACAAAAAATTTAACATAATTTTGAAAAAAAAAAATCACTAATGACAAAAAAAAGTGTGACCTATTTAGCTCACCCCAAACAACCAATGTAACAAAAAAATTACTTCCAAAACACCGAATAATTTCTCATCTATAGATGAGAAAAAAGTTTCTGGTCTTTTGTTTTCGAGTGTTTATCGGCCCATCCGAAGGCCCAACAACATCAATGGTTGAAACTAGGAGTGTACACGGTCCGGATTGGTTCGGTTCTGAGAAAATCCAAGAACCGAACCGATTCTAACGGTTCTATGATTTTGAGAACCAGACCAGACCGTTACACTTGTAAAACCGGACCAGAACCAAACCGGAAAAACGGTTCGGTTCGGTTTGGTTTACGGTTCCAAAAATTTCTATTTACACAAGAATAAATTGTTAATATTAGCAAAATAATTACTCAAACTAATTACATTTAACTCATGATAAAAACTAATAATATTAAGACATTATTTAATATTACATATCTATACCATCCTAATATTATTAAAATTGTAAAAAACCAATTAATAAAAATAAAATTTGATATTATATATATATTTTTTTAAATTCAGTTCGGTTCGGTTCGGTTCGAACCGCGATTTTTTCATAAAATCCATTAACCGAACCGTTTTTACGGTTCTCATATTTTTTAATCCGAAACAGAACCAATTCTTAATAGAACCGAACCAAACCGTATGATTCGGTCTGGTTCGGTCCGGATTACCGGTTTGAACGGATTTTTGAACAGCCCTAGTTGAAACTTGAAGGTTTTGTGGTAATGCATGAAGATTTTTTTTTTTTTTATATTTTTAAATGGGAAGCAAGGAGTTTATTTTACATTGTATGAAAAATATTAAACATATTGAATTTTTAAGAAAATTAGAGAGAGCAACTAGGTAGGCATCTGTATATCTTAATAATGTTGCACTGAAGACACAAGAAAATGTAAAGAAAGATATAAAAAATAATAATTATTTGACGTGTTTGTGGTAAGAAAAAATTAAAAACACCCCTTTATTAAGTTTTACATAACTAGTTTTTTTTTAAAAAATTTATTTAAATTATTTATATCTTGTAAGTTATAAACAAAAATTACACTAAGCACTCTATACATAGGGCTATTTTGGGAAGCAGGTTAAAAGTCACTCCTCAGCTTTTAACCTACTTCGCTCTCTCACAAAAAAATTAAAAAGTAACTTTTAACCACCTTCTCAAAACACCCCAAAAGGGCAATTTGGGAAGATTAGCTTTTTAGTTTTTTTTATTTTTTATTTTTTTAATTTTTTGGATCACATCACTTCTCCACTTTTTTACACAAAAAAACTAAAAAAAATCAAAAAACCAAAAAATTAATTTTTTACTATTTTCTTAAAACAACACAAACTCTAGAAAAAGAGGTAATTATAAACGATGTTTATAAGTTGTACCAAAACTTTCCAAAAGAGAGGTTAAGTGTTCAATCAAATGCTCAAATAGTAATAATTTACCATTCACTATACTAACTCGTTAATATTCTATCTTGTGCAAAAATAAAATAAAATAAAATAAAATAAATAAATATTCGAAGATAAAAGTGTCATAAAAAGGAGCATTAAACCTATACCTAGTAAACCAACTAATTATTTGGTGTGGGTCACCATGTATAGGTCGGTACAAAAAAGTAATACAACAGTGTTATGGGATAAGGATAATAACCCATTAAAAAGGTAAAACGTGAAAAACGAACAACCTTGCTACATGCTTTATCTAACGTGACTTGATATGAAAATTATATAAGACTTAACGAAGATTAATTAAAAAAATTTATTTTTATATAATAGTTTATTTTCTTCATGTGTGTTTGGTACCATGCATGCATTTGCATACTTTGGGGCATTATCTACGTACAAATTTCATTTTCATTCCATTTCTTAGATACCTTTTCTTTCTCTTTTTTCCCACACATGAACAAAAATAATTTTCTCATAAAATTCAGATTATACATAAATGAATAATTTTAAAATCATATTTTCTTATCACAAAAACATAAAAGTGGTGAGCTCCACATTAATTAATACATATGGAATCCATAACTTTAACGTGGTAAGCAAGTGTATTCATATTAAAAAATGTTTATTTTCAAAGATATAAAATATTGCATATTAGAAATCAACCAATCAAAATCCTTTGCCATGTTAGTATGAGTAAATTTTAAATTTTAAATGTCTAAAGTATTACTCATTTCGGATTCCCCCCCAAAAAAAAAAAAGTATTACTCATTTAGTACTATTACGTACTCAAAAAAATGAATGCTAGAAATCAATGAAATACAACTCTTAAATTTATTTCTAATGACGGAACAGGGAATTGGGTATTAAGTCGTTAATTTTTAAACTAATCAATAACTGGCATAAAATAACCCACATCATTGTGAACAAATTTAACGAACGTGTATTCAAGAGCCTAAACACTTTTTTCCAAAAAAACACACATACCAAAAATATAATGTGTAAACCAAGTTTATTCTAATAAATTTAAATCTATACCATACAATTCATTGGTGCTGTTTGGTGCAACTTATTGTAAGTTAAAAGTTGATAATCAAAAAGTAGAAACCAAAAGCACTCATTTCCCAACTTCTAAATAATCAGCTTTTCTCAGCTTATTTAAATTATTTTTATGTAAAAAGCTGCAAACAGAAGCTGAATCAAACAGTTTGACACAGACTCTCAAATTAAAATAAGTTATAATCAACCCCTATAATCTACACCAAACACCCCCATTATCAATTTGGGAGTATGTTTTTATTGTACAAAACAAGATACTATTTTGGTGAAGTTGGGCTTGTGTTGGTATGATAATGGACCTGGGGGGGTAACTCATTTTGAATAGGCCCATTGATTGCAACAGAGACAGCTTCAGCCCAGTGGCCCAGCAATTTGCTAGGAAGGTGGACCTCATACGTGTCTTTCCCATTATAAAAAATGCACAGAAATTTTGGTGCAACCAAAAAGCATCGACAATCGGAAGCAGCAAATGAAAATAAAATAATACAAACTATTATATTTTCCAAAAATATCTTCAATGGAGATTTTTTTTTGTTTTTTTAAAAGAAAAAAAAGATATTCCTTCTCTAAAATATCTGAATGGAGATTCCGTCTCTAAATTTTCGTATAATTATATCTCAATTTTGAAACAAATATTAAAAAAATAAAAATTAGTTAATTATCAGGTGGTGACCAAGGATCAATCGGTGATCGGTCTATATCACCAGAGCTCATTTGAACTCGTCGGCAACCAGTCAACTCAAAACTTGTTTATTTATAGTACCATTTATAAGGATTATTATTCAGTAATTTTGAAATATAAATATGTGATATTTTATAATATTATGATTGATGAAAAAAATGAGTAAATAAGATATTGTGTTACATGATTAAAAAATATGAAGAGACATATTAAATAATGATTGGTTAAAGAGGACAAAAATATTAAATAATTTCCCAATTTATGATACAATGGAATAGATAGAAGAGAGTAAAAATTTACTTTAAAAATAAGTTTAAAAAAAATTATTAAAAATTTAGAAACTTTTAAAATTAATATCATTGCTTTGAAAAATAATATATCAAACAAATTTTTGATTTCAAAAAAAATTAAAAGGAAAACAAAAATTGGAAGAGACTTGTATGGCATTAATCATTGTATTTGGCTTCAACTCTCTAAAAATTAAATTTTTTATTTTTTATTATTTTTTTGTTTTTAATGAATATTTTTAAAATTTTAAACAATTTTTTTTATCTTTTTAGATGTATCTAAAAAGTAAAATATTTATAAAAAAATGTTTTAAAAAATAATAAATACACAAGAATACAAAAAAAATATTAAATTTTCATATTTTTTTAACATTTTTTATATTTAGTGATTTTTTTTAAAAAAAAATTCACAAATATTATATTTTTTAAGTATATTTATGTTAGGTGTATCTCTAAAAAAAAAAATGCTTAAAATATTTAGAAAAGTCAGTGAAAATAAAAAAATACAATTTTTTTTTAAAAAAAATTTCTAAAGAGTAAATTCAAAAAATTCAAACCAAACACGGTGATCATATTATAAGATAAATTAAGAATATATATATATATATTCATAACTAAACAAAAATATTAGTGTTGTTGATATCTAAATAAAAGATAAGGCGAACATCTAAAAAAATAAAAAATAAAAGATAAAAGACCCATCATCACATAAGATGATATCCAAAGAGCAATCATCAACCTAAAAACAAATAACAACCAAAATGTAGTGGTTGCTTTCATTACCTCCTGTCTTGTCCTGGTAATTCCCAGGAAAGAAAATGATATAATGCGGCTAAAATGACATACACACGCACGTAATGGATTGTAAGACAGCCCGTTCAACCTAACAATACTTGAGCAACAAACAGCTCATTGGTTTTTCACTGGAAATTCAAATTTCAATAAAAATTAAGCTACTTTATAATTGATATTTTCAAAAATATTCTCTTCTTTCACACAAAAAAAGCAAAGACTTGCTATTAAAAGCAATAAAATAACTTTCAAAAGGTATAACCAAATTCACTGATTCCTTCCATTTAAAGATTCTGTTGAATAGTAAAAAACAGTCAAGGTCTTGAAAACTTGTGGGATGGATGGCCAAAAAAAAAAAAACGGATAAAAGGAAGAGCATAATAGACGCACCAACCATCTCAAGACAACATAAAAAGCAGCATTTCACCACACACTGAGAATCTCTCTGATTAGGTGCAAATGATTTAGCAAACATGTCTAAAAAGACACAAACAAATATGGAGTGCAACGGTGACACCATCCTCATGGTATCATCGACCAATAAAATACTACAAATGAGATTATTTGACACTACCCAATTATGTAGCGGTTGGTAATATTATCATGTACTTTCACCGTTATAACTAATATTTACTCTTAAAAGACAAAGTGAAGGTGCGGAAACAAAAATTGGATGACAAGCAGATGCATGAAAATTTCTAGTGGCTAAAAGAATTTAGGGATCATGAAGGCAAGAGATTTTATTATTTTATGGTTCTCTAATGTTTCCACCCATTTTTCAAACATTTGGAATGACGCAATGCTATTAGAAGTAACAGTAACAGAATCATACAGACAGCATTAACTGGCACTCATCTAAAATCAATATCAGCAGGAAATTACAATTTGTAGCAAGGCAAACATCTCGTCATATGATTTGAAAAGGAAGAATTGATTTTACACATGCGTACGTTCCCTGCAATTGCTGTGCAGATCTATCGTTCTATGAATTTGCTACACTTTATTTTTATCATTTGTTACCATCATTTCATTTATGCATATTCATAAAAGCAACATTCCTCTTATCATTCATGAATTTCTCAAACGATGATGAGAAACAACGAGAAGTAAAACAAGGAAAGCATTAACAACACCTATTGGGAAAGCATGTTTTCAGGAATCCATTATAAGCTAAATCAAAAAAAAAAAAGAAAAAAAAAAAAGGGTTTTACTAAGATAGAGCTACAGATTGGAGCTGAGACACCATAATTACTAATACTAAGCATACCAACTAATAGATTCGAAGGATGGCTGGATATATAGTGATTCAAAAGGGCTTCTCATATTCCTGTCCTGGCTGCTCCCAGACCCGCAAGAAGCCTACAACAATGCCATCTCAAAGCACTTAGTAAAGTAAAACAAAAACAAATGATAGAGGATGTAGCACAAAAATTTTATCTTTAACTGAGCAAACTCATATTTGTTTATGCAACAACTATCCCAGAGAAGTAGACAACATGAAGGTACAAAAATTATTAAGTCTAATTTGATGAATTGGAAAAGTCAACATCCCTAGGCTACATTACAAATGCATTATGTATTGGCACTTGAATATGCAATAAGATAAATCACATTTGCAAAGTAACTGAAAAACTGTAGGACTGAAGCTAAAGAAAATGCCCTAACAGGGATTTAGCCAAAACTCGATCACAATTCAAGGTAAGTGCCTCCAACCATGCTTTTAACCATCTTATTTTTCATGCATACAACCACCAGACCCAGCACTCATGTGGGACCTAATGTTTCTTTCAAGATTATTTCCTGGTTGCTACCCAAAGTTCAAAATCTCCTATCTGCTAAACATCTAATCCTTGCACACAACAATCTTTGTCTATGTTTAACAATCCCCACAAGGAATCAATTGATTCTGAAAATTTAATCACATGGAATCCTATGTTCAATAGTATTAATGTACTGGGACATGATTCAATGTGGAAAGAATATTTCTTTTCTCCCACTAAACATTGTAGAAAGGAAAACACCATGCAATAAGCTCCTTAGCGTGAAAAGCAGTATTGTGAAAGTATATATCCCAAGATGTCTAAGTTGGAAATTAAACTGTGAGATGAAAGACTCGGTTGCTCCTCCAACAATAAATATAGCAGGATCAAACAGTCCTTATCTTCAAAATGTAAATAGTTGCAATTAATTCTGAAAGAACGTTTGTTTTGAAGTAATTATAGGCATGATATTACTATTCCCTATTTGTATCAATGTCCTTGTTTGGTGTGGCCCTTGCCCATGCACATAGTGTGCTTCCTTGCATATGAATTTTACTGTTTTTCTCACTTAATTATCATTTCTTGTTCGGGTATACTACATTCCGAATGCAATTCTTTTTAATGTTTCATATTGTTTAGTTCCTGAATGTTTGTTAAACTGTAATCAACAACATTAGAGCCAGTGATATTTTCCAAACACCACCTTTGGAAGATCAACCACAAACTATAGATTTAAAGAAGAAGATAAAAAAATACCGTTGAATTAAATTTCTGGCATACTAATTGGTATTTCCCCCAGGGACATATAAATTGATTCATCATCACCGAGTATATCCTGCAATGATCAATTCAAAATTAGTTATTTAACGTAGATGAGAAATGTATTAAGAAACTTTAAGATACATATATATAAAGACTATATGTAATAACTTGATCCTTTCCAGTGAACACATATATAAACCAATATTAGTGTGAAGAATTACACATCCAATGATCTAAATATATATATAAAGATCAAATCAAATGACCACTGAGCAACCAAGTGAGCACATGGAAAAGATTTGAGTAATAACCAGTTTCCAGTAGTTAGAGATGGTACCTCTCCGTCATGAAGGGCCATCTCATTGTGCAGAGAATTAATGCCTGCTGGAACCGAAGAACAATTGGAGATATCAGGTCCAAGCAAGTCTGAGAACATAAGCCCATAACCATCCTGAACGTCAGAAATGTCGTTTGCACATGCATGATTAGGAAAGTTCTCCAAGCCTGTAAATACAGTTTCTGCCCTGTATAATTGAACATTTCCAAATTTAGAAGAGAACTCATGCAATAGACGCGCAATTAAGCACTTAGAAAGAAAGAATAAACTAATCAAACTTCAACTGAAACATGCAGCTGGTTTTACTGCCAGATATAAATTCAGATGAACTATTGTGGAAAGGATATAAAAAGAGAAACATACTTCCTCTCTGAATTATTAAAGGCCTTGTCTTCTTGTACAGAATCATTTTCCAAATCAATCACCTCAATCTCTTTGCCATCAGCACCACATCTACCGTATTTACCAGATATATTGCAGTTATTACTTATGGACAAATCAACATCTACTGGTGTTGCTTCTTTTTTGATTTCTGGAATAGATGGAAAAATAAGAATTGAATCAGGATCAGGGTTCTCATTCACTTCAGAAGCCTCCACGAGATTAAGGTCACAAATCTTAAACGAACCCGGAAAAAATTGCTTCTCTTCCCCGTACTCAATGCATGGTCCAGCACCACGTCTCTGAAACTGAGACATATTCGTGGGCCTCTCTTGGTCCATGGTCAAGATTGCTTCCTCACAAGGTGATCTCCTTCCTTCTTGTGAAATTGGCTGCTTTCCCCTCAAATGAGAAAGGTGGAAGAAATCATCAGTCTGGGTAACTAACGAGGGGACCCATTCTCTAGGTTTCTTCAATCTGTCCCTGCTATCACTGTGTTGTGCAGTTCGTTTCTCACCTCTCTCCATAATCATGGAGCTGCACCTTCCAAACCCAGGAGGTCCTTCACTTGATTCTTGCTCATTCATGAAAGATATATCTGGGAAAGATTGAGACCTCACGCATTTTCCTTGCTCAGTGTACATGGGACCCAATTCTCCCACATCATCTGCAGACATAACAGGTGTCTCCTTTGGAATATCAGAATCCAGGCATTTTGAACTTTGAATTTGATTGGATGATGCATCAACTGAGGAGCCATCAACTGAAACATCTTTAACAAGGACTTCAGGTCCCACTGTAGGTTCCAACTCACAATTTTTGTCCGCTTGTCCCATATCCCGATTTTTTTCCTCTTCGGTACTTGGAACTGCCTTTGAACCCCTGGTCGTTAATGAAGAACGTGTTTTGGTAGGCACTTTGGCAAATCTGCATAGACTTAACAAATCACCACCATTCTTGTTTATGGAATCAACCTCCATTGCACAATGCTGAATGCGTGCATTCTCCGTGTCATTTTGTTTCTCAACCTGATCATTACTAGTGCCATCCTGCAGCCCAACAGTCTCCTCCTTCAGGAGTTTCGTATCATCTGACCTCTTAGTGGGTTCCACTTCAGTTTCAGGTAAAAGATCTTTCTCAATATTAGGACTTGTATTTGTACTTGTGTCGTCCTGGAACTGGGATTTCTCCAAAACTGACTCCGAATCACCAGCACCATCACTTTTAGGTGCTAATTCACTCGGGCAGGACCTTTGCCCCCCACTAACAACATCGTTACCAACTTGTTTATCTTCCTGATATCCAGAAAAAGAATCATTATTTTCCATATCTGGGCAAGCCCTAGCTTTATCAGAATATGACAGACTCCTTCCCATCTCTCTTCCCCAATCTGAATTTGAGCCATAATTTTTGAAGGATCCCATCCTCCTCCTAACTTGCATATTACTTCTAGGCCCAGTTGGATTATATTCATTGGCAAACCTTCTTCTACCCAACCCTGCATCAGCAGCATTCCCCAAACGAGCAAGAGCTGAAGTTCGGCCCTCTTGAGGAAGATGCAAACTATCTCCTTGCTGCCTAAAACCCTGAAAATCCCCTACCTGGTTCTTCAAACTGCCATTTTGCCACTTCCCTGAAAGTACATTTGGGGGCAGCAAACCCTTAGAAACCAAATATTCAGTTGCTAGACGACCAGCCTCCATAAAAATATCTGTTCTAGGTGGTGGTGAAGGCTGCACTGCTTGGAATGGTTTTGGACGACCACGCCCAAAACCACGATTATAGCTCCGGTACTCTGAATTATACATCCCATGACCTCTCATTGAACTTTCCGGTGAAATTCGAGAGGCTGCAGGTACACCACTCATTCCCATAGAACTAGACCTGTATCCATTTCCAGGATTGCGATGCCTCGCATGCATAATGTATATGATGATACTGGACAACTAGCAAGCTGGAAATAACCTCCTCTTACAATGATCCACTATGTGATTGCTTCAAATACCTCAAAAATCAACAGAAACTCAAAATAGTCCCAAATTTCCAATCAAAGTTCATCAGAAAAATTACAAGTCAAAGATTTAATTTAATTTTTTCATTCCAGCAGCCAATAAATGAGATTAGGATCAACAGTAATATGGTCCAGATAAACCCTAAATCGTCTGTCCTCGAGGTCAAAAACAAATATTTTCAAAAGTCCCAAATACAACACAAAGTCTGGAAAACACTGGAAAACCAAGGTGTTAGCGATACAGATCTGGCGATTTTTGATCAGGATCACGAAGCAGTTACCTTGGACTGATGCATCGATGTTTGTCCAGTTCCATGGCGATTGTTTTAGGGTTTCAGATCCAGTCCACGTGAATTGCACCTCCCTCAGTCATCATCAACACCACATAACATCTGTATATGCATGTGATATAGTAAAAGATTTAAGTCAGATATTTGAAGTCATCTCAAGGTCAAAAGAGTCGATTGATTAGGGTCAAATGCGAAGCTAAAGATCTGTGATCAAAATATGTGAATATACATAATCAGAGCATGTGTAACAAGCCCGCGAGGGACCTCGCTACAGTTCGGACTCGATTTTGTTGCGGTTCCAAATCTCGAACCAAAGAGTCCAAATCCGGCAAATCGTTTTGAGAAAAACAGATTTTTTGAAAGAAGTGCCAAACATGGACTGCTTTGCTAGATAACAGAGTCGCCACCTAAATATTTTAAAATGGGAAATTTAGGAAACCCTGACTCGGTGCCAAAAGGCCACGTGTCCGTCATCACCAAAGTTGGCTCGGGAACTTGGGTACGATTAGGGAATGTCACATCGTGAGCACCCCCGCTCGCCCGGTCAAAGACCGGCCTCTACTAACCATGATATCTGTTTTTGAAAACATTGTGAGTTCTTATTCCGGTTATTAGCCTAGGTTACTATGTGACGCTCGCAGCAAATAAGTATAGACTGGGTCGTCTGAATTGGAACAAAACATTTCATGTTTGTTTGTTTGAAAAATGGTTTGCTACCCGCAGGTAGGCTTAAAATGCAGATTTTGCCACCCTCAAGTGGGCTTAGAAGAACAATGGTTTTGCCACTATCTAGTGGGCTTAAAACAAACAGTCAATGCATTGTTCCAATCCAAATAACTCAACCTCCACCCACAGGCATTCAAGGCAGTTATATCACATAAGCAAATAGCCTCATGGTAAGCATGCTATTCATGGCAAACACTCACACGCATGCAAGGATGCTAAAGCATAGAACTCACCGAGTACTCCAAGCCAAAACAAAAAACCGATTAGAAATCAATGCATGATCCTAACTATACAGAAATGCCTAATGCAACACATGCAAAGATGCAGACTATAGCAGGCTCGGCTATTCTAAACATGGCGCATGGAATGCTACAACTAACATGTATTCATCTTGTAATTGAAATACAATGCAGTTTGTATGATGCGCCGAGCCCGGTGCATGCAAAACAGATGAATGATGCAAACATGCTGTCATACTGTATGATAATTGAAATATGCCCTATATCTAACCATTGTAAGCAGGTAAATAAAAGGGAGAAAGACGTGGGGGTTGGAAGACATACATCACACTCACACACCCTTATTACAATTATGCCCTCGCGCAGAGGGTCCGAATAAATATACAGTCCGAGTGAAAGAATATTACAGTCCGAAATATTACAGATTTCTAATTAATTAATAATTAACTAAGGAAGCAGTAA
This sequence comes from Camellia granthamiana, assembly GCA_036172215.1. NCBI lineage: Eukaryota > Viridiplantae > Streptophyta > Magnoliopsida > Ericales > Theaceae > Camellia > Camellia granthamiana. Next base: position 4,837,223 of record CM069911.1, on the reverse strand, counting down.
ACTGGCACGCAAGCCAGGGGGCTGCCTTGCTTCTGATGAATGGCATATGTTGGGCTGCCTGGAGCGGAAATCCACTGGGATGCCCCGATTAGCCTCTGTTTACACTTTTTCTCGAAATACGTGCCAAGTCCCGAAAAGTTGCTGTTTCTGGGTTTTGCTGCAACAGAGAGCAGAAAAGGGCATAGCAATGTATTTCACAAATATATGCATGCCTCGATCCTCGTGCCACCAATCACGCATATCGATGCATGATGGCCGAGGAGTCAGATTGCACAACTCAATATCAGATGAATGCATATGAATGCTAAAAACCTAACTCCATCATGGGTAATCCGGAATGTCGGTGACTTGGGAATTGAGACCCGTTCCGTCACTCGGAGTACGAAACGTACCTCGTTTCCCGTGCCCGGGCTAACTCCTATTCCGAACACAATGCAATATGCATGATATGCATGAAATGCAACTAAGATACAGCCTAGTATGCACAATACTGTGAAAATGAGATGAAAATGAGATGCCTCGAAATACGTGCCCACGGGCACGCAAACTGAGGCGATGATGAAACGCAAATCGAATAAAACCGAAGTGCCTCAAAATACGTGCACACGGGCACGCAAACCGAGGCGGTGATGTGAAATGCAAATTGGATAAAATCGAAGTGCCTCGAAATGCGTGCCCACGGGCACGCAAACTGAGGCGATGATGAAACGCAAATCGGATAAAACTGAAGTGCCTCGAAATGCGTGCACACAGGCACGCAAACTGAGGCGGTGATGTGAAATGCAAATCGGATAAAACCGAAGTGCCTCGAAATGCGTGCCCACGGGCACGCAAACTGAGGCGGTGATGAAACGCAAATCAGATAAAACTGAAGTGCCTCGAAATGCGCGCCCACGGGCACGCAAACCGAGGCGATGATGAAACGCAAATCGGATAAAATCGAAGTGCCTCGAAATGCGTGCCCACGGGCACGCAAACCGAGGCGGTGATGAAATGCAACGAAATGGCATACGGAATGCCACGATGGGCTTACACCAACATGGGAGAACCTCAGCTCACTCACATAGGAGGCCGTCAGATAAAAAAAGAAGGTGCCTCGAAATGCGTGCCCGCAGGCGCGCAAATCGAGGAATGCATGAAATGACATACGGAATGCGAATTGGGCTTACGCCGACATGAGAGAGCCTCAGCTCACTCACATAGGCTGCCGAGAGACAAAAAGAGGAGTGCCTCGAAATGCGTGCACACGGGCACGCAAACCGAGGCGATGATAAACAAGCATGAAAATGGTACAGAAATGCAATGAAGGGCTTATACCCACATGAGAGAGCCTCAGCCTACTCACATAGGAAGCCGTCGGATAAAAAAAGAAGGTGCCTCGAAATGCGTGCCCGCAGGCGCGCAAACCGAGACAGTGACATACAGATATGAAATGGCATACGGAATGCGAATTGGGCTTACGCCGACATGAGAGAGCCTCAGCCACACCCACATAGGCTGCCAATGAATGAAAACGGAGTGCCTCGAAGTGCGTGCTCACGGGCACGCAAACCGAGGTAATGCACTAAGGCATGAAATGACATGGAAAATGATATGCAAGCATGCAAACCAAATTTCAACAGCTAAATGAAGGGGAAAACAGCCCCGAGATGATACGAAATGACAATCAATGCATGAAATCATCCCGAAATGTGATTTTAAGTACCCGAAATGGCCTACGGCTATGCTAAACATGCAAAATTGGCACATGAAAGCAAAAACAGTAGCAAGGCAGCCCCAAAAATAGCATCTTTTCAGTACAAAACATGGCCAAATTGTGAGCATAGATATGGCAACAATGGCATGCAAAAATGGGGGAAAAGAGGGGATTTACAAAGCAAGTAGTATATAGAAAATTCAAACCACAAAATTTCCTTCTACAACTTTGAAGAGGAGCCCAAAATATGCATATTTACAGTGAATGACAACTCCAAAATCAGTATGTAGATAGGCTCAAAATAGCATGCAATATATGGACCAACAAGGGCTATAAAGAGAGGTACCATAAGAAAACATCAAATGGCCTAAGACCCTTAATAAAACACAAATAATAGACCAAAACAAGACACTTTACAAGCCTGATGAAGACCTAAAACAGAAGGTAGAATGGCCTAAAAAATCATGCAATTTTACGGAAAATAAGATGGATACAACATGAAGTACCAAAACCAAACATCAAGTGGCCTGAGACCCTTAACAAAACACAAATAATGGACCAAAATAAGGCACTTTGCAAGCCTGATGGAGGCTCAAAACAGAAGCATGATAAGCTTAAAGAAGCATGCAAAATGGGAGTAGAACAAGAATTCAAAGCAAGTGCATGATAGAGGATGAAAACCAGGTTGAGCCATTCTTCAATGTTGAATAGGGGCTCAAAATAAGCACAATATCAGTATGTTGCATGCTCCAACTCAGATCACAAATAGGCTAAAAATAGCATGCAATTTTACGGTAAAATGGAAGAATTTCAAAGGAAGTGCATGCTAGAGCCACCAAACATGGTTGAGCCCTTCTTCAATGTTGAAGAGGGGCTCAAAATAAGCCTACTAACAGTATATATCAGGCTCGAAATCAGATCATTAAAAAGTCAAATAAAGCATGCAAATTATTGACCAAAAGAGTGATATTGAAGCAGGTGTATGATAGAGGTACCAAATGAGGTTGAGCCCTTCTACAATGTTGTAGAGGGGCTCAAAATAAGCACAAAACCAGTAGGGGTCAAAGCCCAAAACAAAAGGGAAATAGGGTAAAGAATTGATAGAAAATAATGCTAGAAAAAGGGATTTAGAGGCTTACCCTTGGAGATCCAACTTTGGTGGCTTCTTGACTTGAAATTGTTGCTTGTTGGCCTCTGAAAATCACTCCCTTGCTACTGAAATGGAGTTGATGATGGTGGTGCTTAGGGTTGGTGAAGGATTGAGCTAGAACCTTGAAGGTTTTTTGAGTTTTTGAAGGTGGAAATGGAGGTTTTGGGGGAGAGGTTCTCGAGGTGAAAATTGCTAACCCTAGCAAAGGAGGAGGGCAGCCCTTTAAATAGGCAAGAAAGGGTGTAAAAGGGGAGGGAAATGGAGGCAAGATTTCCCTCCCAAAATATCTCCCGGAGGGGGAGATATTTTGCAAAAAATATCCGGACAGCTGTAAAGAGCTGGAAAGCAGAAAGCTGGCCGGCCAGGTGAATTTCTGGAAGGTGGCCGGCCGGCCACCCTAACTGGTCGGCCAGCCACTCACCCTGGCCGGCCGGCCATGGCCCAAAAATGAACTCAAAAATTTCTGGCCGATCACCATGTGTTAGGGTCCTCCCAAGTGTGTAGAATAAGGCCCCAAGGTTGGAATCTGGCAACTCTGAAGCAGGAGTCACAACATAGAACTTGAAGGAGAGGCTTAAAAATGAAATTAACAATTACTGGCCGACCACCACTTTTTGGTGTCCTCCCATGTATGTAGAACAAGGTTCCAAGGTTGGAATCTGGCAACTCTAAAGCAGGAGTCACAACATTGCATTTGAAGGAGAGGCTCAAAAATGAAATTAACAATTGCTGGCCGACCATGCACTTTTAGGGTCCTCCCATGTCCCCTCATCACAAATATGTAGCTTTGATTGGAAGAAAATATCCCCAGGGTGTTCAACATTGGCCCGGAAGTGAGCAAAACGGGCGCCGGAGGAGCGAAACTGGTTATCTGGGATAATTGCTGGCCTCCCACCCCCCAGTGATCTTCCTGATGTTGAAACAGAGGTTCCTGCCAAAATTGAACAAAAACTAATGCAAAATGAATGCTCGGGACCAAAACCGCGCAGTTCGGGGTCCCGAAAATGGGCTGCAGGCACCGAAAGTGGCGTACGGCCACGAAGTGGGCATCAAAGGCCCCAGTGTTCCTCAGAATGACAAAACAGAGGTCCCCGCCGAAAATGGACGAAAACCGATGCAAAATGAATGCTCGGGGCCTAAACCGCGCAGTTCGGGGCCCCGAAAATGGGTTGCAGGCACCGAAAGTGGCGTACGGCCACGAAGTGGGCATCAAAGGCCCCAGTGTTCCTCGGAATGATAAAACAGAGGTACCTGCCAAAAACCGGAGAAATCGGAGATGGTTGGGCGGTCCCGAACCGAGGCACACGGCCTGACGGCTCCGAAAACCGGGAACCGGGCTCCGAAATGGGCAAAATGGCCTACGGCCACGAAAAGTAGCTCACGGCCACTGAGAGATAGTCTACGGGACCACTCCCTCCCCTTAGGAAAGAAAACAGAGAAAATCGAGTCTAGTTCGCAAACCGAGACAAGGCACAGAAGAGAGTTCGGAAGTCCGGAGGTAGGGCGCACGGCCGCGACTCTGAGACTTCTGAACGAGCACGACATGCAACATCACCGAGCGCTCAACCGGTGACGTCTGAGTCTTAACGTCGGTCAAAAATGGGGTGTCTACAGCATGCTGATCGGGTTACGAATTCACGATTGTCTTCACCATTTTTGGTACAGAGAATTTTGTATAGGGTTTAATTTTCGTTTTCTCTTTCTTTCTTGCTTGTTTTCCTGGGAAAATAAATAAAAATGAGTCCGTATGGCCTCTCTCGCTGGTCTGGTTCTATCAGTTCAGATTTTCTCTCTCATCTCTCCTCGTCCCCAAACATCACTTCGTACTCCGTAGTCACATTTTTACACGTCAAAGCTTTGAGCTACGCTACGTGGCAGGTGCACTTGGAGACTCGCGGGTGCGAATTTTGGTTTGATCGGTCAGTCAAAAAAGAAAAATTATTGGCCGCATTCGGTAACCATAAAAATTAAAAAATAATAATAATAAAAACAAGAAAAATTATTAGAGTTATACTAGAATCCTAAATAAATTATCAATTTTTTTTATTAAATCTCTCACATAGATGTGAGATTCACACGTATGTAATTTGTGTAAATCTCACACTCATATAAGAAATTTGATAAAAAATTTAATAATTTATTTAAAATTCATAGTATTTTCCAAATTATTAAGGCTTCTTTTAAGAAGAACAGTTAAAAGTTAATTTTTTAATTTTTTTTTAAAAAATAAAATAAAATAGATAGATAATATAACTTACAAAAATTAAAAAGTCAAAAAATTGATTTTTAGTTAGGTTCTCAAAATAGGCCTAAATATCCTTCTAGCATTATGTGGAACTAATGGCATGTTTGTTTTCAAGAGTAGGTGAGGTGAGATTGTTAGTGAGTGAATTATTAGTGAGAAGACTATTACTGAGGGGATTGCTAATAAGGAGACTAAGAAAAATTATGTACAGCATAAAAATTTTCATATTTTTTAATATAAAATATTATAAAATAAAAATAATTCATCGCATTTATTTGAACAGTAATTTTTATTAAAACAAAAATAGTTCAATAATGTTATTATTTCAAAAAGTATTATTTTAAAATGTAAGCAGGCAAAATGTTAAAAATAAATTATTTCAAAAAAAATATTGTTTGGCTCAAAAGAACAAATTTAAAAAAATAAAATAAAATGAACCAAACTAATAATTTTGTAACATTTGTAATTAAAAGAAATTTAATGTTAAGATAATCAATAATCTCATTACACATGTATTTGATAAATTCATATATCTGATTTATTTATTTATTTATTTTATAAAGATGTGATTTATGATATTTGAAATTCTAACTAAATTCATTTATAATTTAATCTGGTTATAGAAGAAGAAAAAAAAAAAAAAAGTGGCAAGATCATAATCACTTTGGTTTTCAAACTCAAATATATATATTTTTTCATCTAAAAAAATCTCAAATATAATTTTTAAAGTTTTTCTTTTCATATTTTTTTTAATCTTTAGTATAAAAAAATTCAAATTTCAATAAAAAATTTTAAATGCACCTAATCTAAATGCAATTAAAAAATAAAATTTGTGAAGAAATATGTAAACAAATCAATAAAAATGAAAAAAAACTTTTTTTTATATCTTTTTTCTATAGTAATTTTTTTTTTAAAAAAAATCGTGAGTATCTTAATTTTTAGGTGTATTTGACTAAAATATGAAGATAAAAATTATTAAAGAAAAAAACAATGCATAAAATGAAAACTCAAAAATAATTTTCAAAAATTAAATCAAACAAATCTGATAAGTGTAATTTTAATAAAATAAATAATTAATTATTAATCATTTTTGCTAGATATGTACTTTCTATATAAGAACTTAAAATACAAATTAAAAAACTTTCCATATTACTGTTTGGAGAATATAATTACAGGAAAATTGTGAATTCATTATAATATACTCCACTCACATATTAATCTAATAATTTAAAATTAATTTTATTCTTAAACTGATTTTTGTAGGTGTAGGTTTTCTTTTCTAAATTAAGAATGATTTGCAAATAATTAAAAAAAAAGAATTATAATTATGATAACATAATTTAAGAACAATAATATTGATGACAATGTAATTATGACCATACATTTTTAGTGAAAAAAATTATAATAATATTTAAAGTGACACATTTAGAAAGTTTTAAAATTTAAACTTAAAATAAATCTAATTTTAGTAATCATTACAAGACACAATGATATATACAATTTTTAAAAAATATATTATTTTAATATCATTCTCTTAATTTGACCATGACACTAATATTTTAATTTTTTAGTGTTATTTATTTTTTAAATGCCAAATTTTATACAATTAGGAAACTAAAACACTAATACAATGAATAAATAAAATAAACTAAATTTGTATGTAAAAAAAAAACTTAACTTAGATAGCGTAGGTAGGGGTGTAAATTGGGCCCGACTCAATCCATGTCAGGCCGTCCGAACTCTCGTCAAAATTTGTGCGGTGCTGGCCTAGCTCACGGATCAAAAAATTAGGCCCAGTACAAAGTCTAGGAGGTATCTATGCCTTGGGCTAGATCGGTGAGCCTGGGCTTTGGGCTTAAACATTTTTTTAATATTTTTTTATCAAAATTTTATTCTTTTTCACTAAAAATGATATTAGGGCTTGAGCAGGCCTATGGACAGGCTTTGAGTGGTTCTTAAGGGAGCCAATGGGCCAGGCTAGGCAAGTCAGACTTCAAATGACAATCCAAGCCCAAGGTCTCGGTCTGGACTCGGGCTATCTCAGGCCGTGGATCATTTTTACACTCCTTACTTATAGGCTACAATTTTTTACTATGTGTTTGGTTAAAAATGTGTCAAATCATTTTAACGGCCAACACTTAAGTTTTGATATCTATAGGTTTGGATAGTTTGGTTCAGAATTTGCCTAACTATAATAAGCATGATATATACTTCAAATAAAGGTCAATTTGTACGTTATATGTGGGATATATTATGCATAATCCACACTTTAAATAATAATTCATAAATATTTGAGAGCTACTCATAAATTTTAAAAATAACACACATGATGCATGTAAATTTGTATGGTATAACCTTATTAATAAAAAATAAAAATATATATTTCAAAATATTTACACGTAATCAATTAATTCTTCAAATAAAATTTTGCCATATATCATATAATTTAAAATTTATATATTATTTATTCAACTAGTTGAAGCTCAAGAGTAGGTGTGTGCAAAAAAAGGTTCGTAACATTATTAAAATTATATTTAATTTTTTAAAATTTGAAATTAGATTGGTCTTAAATATTTTGAGCTATTTAAAATTTAAAATTAGATCTAATCTAGATAAACCAACATATGGATAAATTTAAATTAATAAATTTTAATGTTAAACTTACCTATAAAGAATTTTGAAATATATGATTATAGCTTTATTTTAGACTTTCTATATAGATATTTATTTTTAAATTTAATGGAGTAGATGAACCAATTATTTTATCACACGTGTATTTCTTAATTTTTTAAAATTACAAAATTAAAAATTAGAAGATTAGTTTTGAAATTCTCTTAATCTTTTCTTTGAAATTTTTGTGAGAGATGATACACTTTAGCAAAAGATGTATAAGATTATTTTATCTTTCCTGATTAGAAAGTACAAATCATGGGATAATTATTATTTTTATAATTATTGGTTTAATGTATAAGCCGATAGGATTTTTTTTAAATTATATTTTAATTAAAAAAGTTTACAAATATTGTTAGGAGTTTTTGAGCTCCCACAAGACCCATCACAAAAAGTAACTTTGGTACAATATGTGGTATGGATAGATAGATCGCTTAGAGGGTACTTGATAAATAAAAAATTACAACACACACTTAATAAATCATTATTTGTCTTCCTATTGTTCAACAAATATATTCACTTTATTTGATTCTATTTTTTCAAAAACACTTTTTAGGAAATTTTACTTTATTATTTTCCGTATTTTTCTTGTTTTTACTGAATTTTTATAATATTTTAAGCAATTTTTTTAACTTTTTAGACATACCTAACATAAATATACCTAAAAAGTAAAAAAATTGTAAATTTTTTTTTAAAAATTCACTAAATACCAAAAATACAAAAAAAAAAACATGAGAATTTAGTACATTTTTTTTTATATTTTTATGTATTTATTAATTTTTTTACAAATTTTTTACTTTTTAGATACATCTAAGTAAGGTGCATCTAAAAAAGTAAAAAAAAAATGTTTAAAATTTAAAAAATATTCACTAAAAATAAAAAAATACGAAAACCAAAAACTCAATTTTTAAAAAATTTAATCAAAAAAACTCAAACCAAACACATTGATTATCTTCCACAATTGCGATTCAGATCACTAATAGACGAGCTCTAAACACAGCACTACTTGGCAGCCGACAAGGGATGTAAAACCACACATTCATATTATAGTGCGTGTGTTTCACGCACTGAAAAAAAAAAAGAAGGCAGATGTAAAACCACACCTCCATCACCGTCTTCTTCTCCCACTTCGTCTTCCCTCTCTCGCTCTAAAAGCATTTGCAGATTTGTACTAAGAGCAATATACAGAACACAGAGAGAGAGAGAGAGAGAGAGAGAGGCAGATTCTTTCTTTTTGTAAGCCAATTGTAATTTATTCTAACCAACAAAATGTGTAGAAGATATAGACAAATATATATGTATATATATATATATATATGGAGAGAGAGAGAGAGAGAGAGAGAGAGAGAGAGAGAGAGAATAATGGATAGAGAGAGTGAAATGAAGCAATCCAGGTTCAAGAGGGTTTGTGTCTTCAGTGGGAGTAGCCAGGGGAAGAAAAGTAGCTACCAAGATGCTGCTATTGAGCTTGTCAAGGAATTGGTATATTATTGCTTTCATACCATTAATGCCTCTGTTTCTTTTATGGAGGTTTCATCGTGTTCTTTCTTTGGAACCTTTCTTCACTTGGGTTGTTGACAAATGTTGTTTTGTCTCATGGGTTTTGTTTGAAATGTGTTTCTCACACTTTTTATCTATTGGATTTGATGTGGGTTTATCTTAAAATCATGTAAATCTATTTGTAAGTTGGTTTATAAGTCTTTTTTCATTTAGAAATTTTGATTGATACCTTCAAATGGGACATTTTTGGTGCTGCTTTGGAAGTTTTCAGGTAAATCTATGTATTTCTCTTGCTACTTTGGATTTGATGTGGGTTTCTCTTGAAATCATGTAAATTTGTGGGTTTCTCCGCCATTAGTTCTAATGTGTTGGCTCCGGTCTCTCACTGTCAAGTGTGAGCGAAGAAGAAGGAGGTTGGAGACAGTTGGGGGTTCGAATCAGCTCTGGCCTCTTGTCGAGGAGCTGTCATCGAATAGAGAGACATGGGGAAGAAAAGGAAGAAGCCAATAGAGAGAGAGAGAAGAGCTCCGATGTTTATTTTGGACTTTGAAATCAAAAATGAGAAAAGATAGAGCAAAAGGGTGAGTTAGCAACAGTGGGCCCAATGGGCGCTACGTCATTAGTGCTTGCTCCAGAGCTCTTGCTATACTACTCCGAAGCATTTTTGTTATCTTCCACGTGTGGAACTTTTCATTATTTGATTGGTTTGGAGCACTAGGGGTGTTTGTGATTCGATTGCGGTCGGAGAACTTTCAATTTGTCATTCGTCCACCGGATTGGCAAATTGGAAAAAATCAATCCGTATCCATCCGTCGGATTGACGAATGTGGATTGACAGATTGACGGATAGATGCGAATCGGTTTGGCAGTTTAAACTTTTACAAATTTTGAACATAATACAACAACTTATCAATATTTTTTTTTGATAACAATTCAACTCAATATAACTAAAAGATTATCAAGTAAATTGTAAAATACCAATAATAAATATATATAAGAAAACCATGTATTATCAAAATTATTTCGTTACTTTTTCTTTATTCAAAAACTATTTAATTTGATTTTTTTTAAATGACAAAATTAAGCCTTATTTTCCACAAAAAAATACAAAATATCAACACTTTCCATTTAATAAAAGGATTTTTAAATTGAAAACAAATTAAAAACAAAACAGAATATCTAAACTCGTTTTCAATTAAAAACACAAATAGAATATCTAAACAAATTGAAAACACAAAATCTTACAAATTATTAAGGATGGTCACAGTTTGACGGTTTGGTTATGGTCAAATAAATCTCAAATTCGCCATTCGTCCAAAATTAGGCAGATTGAAAAAAATCAATCAATAGCCGTTTGCTCGTCATCACACATCCATTAAAAACGCGACGAATCGATTCGATTCAGTCAGTTTGGACGGATCAAAATATCCACTGCCCACCTCCACTATGTAGACATTGCTACATGATAATTTAGGACTAACAATTACTAATTAAATCAAATTTAGGACTAACAATTACTAATTAAATCAAATTTAACTTCTTCGACAAGAAAATGAGTTGACTTCTCTTTCAATTTAATTTTGGTCTTTAATAACTGTTTTAAAATAATTATATCAAAACAAATTACTTTTTAGATTTACCTTAGAGTAGACGACGTTGAAAATTTTACAAATGTAGCAATTTTATATTTAAAAAAAAAATCATTAAAAACAAAAATAAGTCAAAATTCTCTAACTCTGTAATCCTTTTTTTTTTCTTTTTTTCGTCGTAGTCCCTATCCCTTCCCTTTTTGTCCTAAGTTTTCTTTCCTTTCTTCCCCACATGTCGCCATTCCATACCAATAAAAATCACCGCACGCTACTCACTTGCACTATCCTGTTTTGATAGTGGTGGGACGAAAATAAAAATAGAAAAGAAAAAAGAAGCCACCATTCCATGATTAAGCGTTAAAGGCACAGTAATAATTGTTATATTTTAATTTGAGATATATTATGAGTTTATATTTATGATTCGAACCGTTCATTTTGTAGGGTTTGCTGAGTATTTCATGTCTACCAAAAAATCATATTAATCAGATATCAATAACTATATGATTGACAATCAAAAAAAATAAACAATAAGTTTTTCTTTTGAGAAATGACATAAAAAATATGCAATTCGATCATATAATTATTAATATCTGATTAATATGATTTTTGGTACGTATGAAGTACTCAACAAACTCTACAAAATGAACGATTCAAATCATAAAAATAAACTCATAATACACTTCAAATCGAAGCACTACAGTCCCTTAATTCCACCAACATTCCATACACAATAATAAATGAGACTCTTTTTTTGGACTCCACAATCTCTTTTGGATCTTAATTGTAGGTCTCTCATATATATGAGTGAGTCTCATATATACATTAATAATTTAAATTGAAAGGAGATTGTAGAAATTCTAAAAAAAAAAGAATGCCAAACATTTTTCCCAATAAAAAATCACCGCACCCCACTCACTTGCACTACCCCTTTTTGATAGTGGTGGGATGAAAATAAAAATAGAAAAGAAAAAAAAAAGTAGCCATTCCATGCTAATTAAAATCACCGCACCCCACTCACTTGCACTACCCCTTTTTGATAGTGGTGGGATGAAAATAAAAATAGAAAAGGAAAAAAAAAGAAGATAGTGAAGGAAGAAGAAAGAAAGGTGGTAGGTGTGCAAAGAAAAGGGGGGGAAAAAAAAAAATCAAACAGTAAGGTCTAATTTTTCAATATAACTTCTATTGAGTTTGTTGAGAGATTTGATTTATAAGTTACTATGGAATAGTTGAAAATTACATAAGAAAACTAGACTCATTGAAAAAAAATTCAAGATAAAATAGTTGTATTTAGAAGCACCCCACAACCTTTTATTTTTCTATTTAATCAGTGAGAGTTTTGATTGGGGTCACGTTGAAATTTTTGAAAAGTAAACTTGTGTGCATGTTGATCATCGTTTAAGCACTACCAAACCTACTTTGAATACACATTAATCTAATCAAAGTGATTAATTTATGCTATGCAATATTGTGGTGTATCCTTTGTAATAGAGAGAGTAATGTTAAAGGTCCTAAAAATTATACTAAACATTTTATCAAATATTTTACATGGGTGTGAGATCTACATAATTTGTGTGTCTCATGTGGGTCACACACACGTGAGATATTTAATAAAATTTTTAAAATTTTTAACATTTTAGATGATAAAGATGGTACAATTTTTATTTGAGTGAGGTGGCGGCCACCAAAATTTTATTTGATTGAAGTACTACTTTAATGTTTTCATGTACAACACTATAATGTTATCTTGAGGTTTTTCAGTGGCGGGCACTGTTGGCATTACCACTATCCTAAGCACCAATGTTATTGAAGTCTAATGAAAGTTGATGCAACTTTTATTCCATTCCACCATTTTTTCTCATACAAATACCCTGAATAATATGGACTTATTTGTCTCCATCAACTATTCATTAATTGAAAAAATCAATAAAAAAATATTTATAATACAAAAAGAATTACAGTGTGATAATCATAACTGAAAGCTTAGCAAAAAAAAAAAAAAACCATAATAAGAAAAAATAACAAGTTGAACAACTAACTTTACCAAAAAAAGGGAATAACAATAAGTAAATAAACAACACAATAAAAATCTATGAGTTTCGTTTGGGAAGCAAGATTTGAGGCTTTTTTAGCTATTTTTGTCACAAAAAATAAAATAAATTTTTTAGCCTAATAAGACAAAATATCACATCTAACCCATAATCATTAAATTCTTTCTCTTACAAAAAAATCAAAAAAGTCAAAAGTCCTTCCCAGACCAACCTTTTTAGCACCAAGTTAAAATAGCCCAAAAAGCCAACTAATTTCCCAAACGAAGCCATAATAGGGGAAAAAATGTCAAACTTTAGTAAATATTGATCTCTTGATTTTTCATATAGAAATGTATAGAGGTGGTTTAACTTCATTAACTCAATTAATTTTTTACGGGTAGATTACATGATCACAATAATTAGTTAAAAAGAACTCTAATTGCCTAAAATTGGGGGTGTTCGTGGTTTGGTTGCGGCCGAAAAATCTCTAATTCACCATTTGTTTGTTGGATTGGCTGATTGAAAAAAATCAATCCGCATCCATCCGCCGGATTGACAGATGTGGATTGAGCGGATTGATGAATTGGTAAATGGATGCAAATCAGTTTAGCGGTTTAAACTTTTACAAATTTTGAACATAATACAACTTGTCAACATTTTTTTTATATAACAATCTAACTCAACATAATCAAAAAATTATAAAATAAATTGTCAAATACCAATAATAAATACATATAAAAAAATCATGCATTATCAAAACAACTATGCTAGAGACCTCTAAAATAGCATCACTAAACCACCTCTAATGAGGTGGAAAAGCAAAAAAAAAAAAAAAAAAAAATTCAAGGCACCTGATTGGCTGTGGCAGTGGGGGACCCACTGCCACATCACTAGTGGTACCTATAAATTAGAGGTCCCAATCATTTTTCTTATCAAAACTATTTCATTACTTTTTTTTATTCAAAAACTATTTAATTTGATTTAAAAAAATAACAAAATTAAGCCTTATATTTTTCACATAAAAATACTGAAAATATTAACACTTGTCATTTGATAAAATGATTTCTAAATTGAAAACAAATTAAAAACACAACATAATATCTAAACTCTTTTTCAATTGGAAATACAAACAGAATATCCAAACAAATTGAAAATACAAAGTCTTATAAATTACTAGGGGTGCTAGTGGTTTAGCGGTTTGATTGCGGTCAAAGGAATCTCAAATCTACCATCCGTTCAAAATTAGGCAGATTGAAAAAAATCAATCCACAACCATCCGCTCATCATCACGCATCCATCCAAAATGCGGCGGATTGATTCGATTCGGTCGGTTTAGGCAGATATTCGCTGCTCACCCCTACCTAAAACATATAAAGGCTCTGTTTGGGAAGATGGTTTATGGGTTTTTTTTTTGCTATTTTAGTCACAAAAGATAAAATAGGCTATTTTAGCCACAGTAAACAAAACATCACATCCAACCCATAATCATTACACTCTTCTCTCACAAAAAAAGCCAAAAAAACTCTTCCCAAACTAAACTTTTTAGCCCAGGCTAAAATAGCAAAAAAAAATTAAAAAGCTAAAAAGCCAACCCACTTCCCAAACGAAGCCAAACATACATTAGTTTATTGTTTCATTGACGTTGGATTATACATAGATGGCCTTGTTTAGCAACATTACTTTTTAGCCTAAAATAAAAAAGTCACTAAAAAAGTCAAAAAGTCAACAATGTATACTAAAAATTCAAAGATTCTATTTTCTCTTTATTTTTTATGCATCTTTTCATAAAAAATTTAAAAGTCACCCAAAATATACTAAGGGGTTGTTTGAGGTGTCCTAAATAAGTGCACTTTTTGTCTTTTTAGACTAAAAAGTTGAGGTTGAAAATATGAATGTTTGGGTTAACTTTTTGACTTTTTATGGAAAAATATGTATTAAAAAATTGTATAAATTAATGTGTAGGGAAAAATTAGTATTGGGAGTTGTGCAGTCGTAATTGTTGACTTTTAGTGAATAGCGATAACTTTGTAACTTTTTGAATAACTTTTTGACTTTTTAGCTTTTTTGAGACTTCCCAAACTTAGCCTAATTTTTTTATATCATATTTTAATCTAAAAAAAAAAAATACTAAAAAAATCTGTTCCTAAACGAGACCTAGTCAACTAAATAATTTTTCATAAATAATCATGTGACCAAAAGGGAACATTATTGTGTAAAATTGCAAAGTTCTACGTAATAATGTAACTTTTTAGTCCAAGGCAATTTCAATGTGTGCATGTTGTGATACTAAATTTTTATATTCAGGCCAAGTTTGACATATTACAAAAAAATTAAAAAGTTAAAAAGTTACTTAAAACCATCTCCAACGGTTCACCAAAA
Organism: Camellia granthamiana; assembly: GCA_036172215.1. Taxonomy (NCBI): domain Eukaryota; kingdom Viridiplantae; phylum Streptophyta; class Magnoliopsida; order Ericales; family Theaceae; genus Camellia; species Camellia granthamiana. Next base: position 4,821,967 of record CM069911.1, on the reverse strand, counting down.
TTGACATCAAATTCAAATTTTGATGAAAAAGTTACTGTTTACTACTCCAACGGTTGCACCAAATCGATATCAGATTGAGATTTCATCAAACAATTCATCAAACTGAGGACAAGATACTGATTTCACCAAAACACTGTTTGTGACCGTTGGAGGGAGAACCCGGTCGACCAACCGGTTGCCCTGCCGGTTGACCAACCGGTCGACTGAATTCCTTTCAAATAGGTAGGTTCAAACCGGTAAAAAAAAAAAAAAATTTATATTTTGCCTTACCGGTTGACCGGCAGGTCGACCGGCTGGTCAACCAACCGGTCAACCCACCAACACTAATCTGAAATTGTTGAAACTTGATGAATCTGCAATTGTGGACTGAGAGCAAACATGCAAAATTCCAATCCACCAACCGATCATTATGGCAAGTCTTGTCAATTAGATGCTTAAATTCCAACTGAGGAAAATCTTCATCGATCTAGGGAGAAAACATGCAAAATTCAGTAGGCTGAGAGCAAAAATTTGGTGGGTGAGAAGGTGGAGGTTTTGGTTTACAAGGAAATGAAAAAAAGGTGGAGGTTTTGGTTTTGGTGAGAAGGTAGAGGTTTTGGTTTCATTTTCTTGGAAGGAAGGGAAATGAAAAACACGGTTATTCAGGGTATTCACATAGCGTTTAAAGTTGCAAAAAAAAATATATATATATATTTACACTTACCGGTCGACCCACCGATCGACCAACCGGTTGACCCACGGGATTTGATACAGGATTTGATGAACCGTTGGAGCTAGTGATATCAAATTTGGTGAAATGAGTCATTTTTTACTCAGATTTGGTGAAAAAAGAAGTTCACCGTTGGAGATGCTCTAAAAAGTTAAAAAGTTAACACTATTCACCAAAAGTCAACAATTACGGCTGCACAACTCCTAATCCTAATTTTTTCCCTACAAATCAATTTTTACAATTTTTTATTACACATTTTTCCATAAAAAGTCAAAAAATTAACCTAAACATCCATATTTTCTTCCTCAATTTTTTAGTCAAAAAAGACAAAAAGTATACTTATTTAAGACACCCCAAACAACCTCTCAATTTATTAATCATCTTATATATTTTTACCGTAATGGTGCAATGAGCCCTATAAAAACGGATAAAAAAAAATCTTTTTATAATTTGTCTATTATATTAATTTAATTCATATAATTTCAAGGAAAATTTACCCATAAATCATATTTTCTGAAAGTTGAACCATTTAGTCCTAAAAGTTTTTTTATGCATCATTTAGTCCCATTTTATTTTTCAAATTGTTTATTTAATTTTGATTATTTCACAAGTTACAATAGTACCCTTTTGTGGAATGTTTGTTTCCTAAAAATCTGTAACATCATAAAAACTAGTCTTTTTTTTACATCACAACATCATCATCAAAACATAATTAAAACATCAACAACATCAAACATCATCATCAAAACATAATTAAAACATCAACAACATGAAACATTAAAACACCAACAAACATCAACCATGAACAAAACATCATCAACACTGCCTAATCATGATTCACCGACTATCTAGCTCCGATTATGGTCTCCATTCCTAAGTCTTGGAGCTTTTCTTCCAACTCTCTCTAGGGTTTTCACATTCCTGCACCAAATTCTCTCTCTCTCTCTCTCTCTCTTTCTCTCTCTCTCTCTCTCTCTCATGTACGTATAATCTTTCTTCTCTCTCTAGACCTCAACAATCTCTGCCTAAAAATTAGGGTTTCTGTGGTGTTGCTTTCGATTCAATCCGATTCGATCTTCCCTTCTCTTCGGATGAGAAATCTTGAAGAACTCATATTCGAAATTGCTCACTCTATCTCCAACTTCGAGTTTCTCGACAAAATCGACGGCCACGATGGTCATGGCCTTTCTCTCCTCTCCTCTCCTTCCTCGGGGTGCCATGGATTCTGGCGCGACGCTGCTCTAGCGGTCCCTTCAGCGCTGTTCGTGCTCTACTTGGCGAGTCAACGCGGTTTATGTGTTTCTTGCAGAGGAGGACGATCCGCCAAAAACTGTCTAGGGTTTGGAGCTTCTCTTTGGGGTTTGTGGTGTTGATTCGGAGTCCACAACAATGGCAATCGGACAAATTGGGTAGATCTCTGGTTTTCTTACGCAACCGATCGAAAGATGAGTCCGATGACAGAGCTGAATCGGACGATGCGGCCACAGCGGCGGAGCCCTGTTTTGGCTACGGATTGGCAAGGAATCGCTTCCGAGAAGATGGGGTTTTGGTGAGATCTTCGCCTTTGCCTTTGCGTTTGACTAATGGTTGTTGATCTCGCCGTAGACATCGAAGTGGTCTCTGAGGGAGAATAATGTTTGATGAATCATGTTGGAGAATAATGTTGAAGAATAATGTTTGATGAATAATAATGTTTGATGAATAATGTTTAATGTTGAAGAATAATGTTTGATGAATACTAATGTTTGATAAATAATGTTTAATGTTGAAGAATAATGTTTGATGAATAATAATGTTTGATGAATAATCTTTGATGTTGAAGCATAATGTTTGATGAATAATGTTGAATATGTAGTTGATGTTGTGATGTTGAAGAATAATGTTCAAGGTGCAGTTGATGTTGGAGAATAATGTTTGATGAATCATGTTGGAGAATAATGTTGAAGAATAATGTTTGATGAATAATGTTGAAGTTGTAGTTGATGTTTGTGATGTTTGATATTTGATGACGTTGGGAAATCATAAAAAAGCCCATAGTAAGCTTTTTGGGCTATAAGAAAGCTTCTTGTTTGATGTATATGCCCTCTATGGTCAATTTCTCTATAATGGAACCTTTCAGTCTATAAGAAAACTTTTATGACTAAACCGTGTATAAGTTGTTAATTTGGGATTTATTGGTACATCACCCTAATTTCAACTGTAGTAATTTGTTTATTTAATTTGTCATGTCAATTTAATTTATTTAGATATTAATTCATTAATTATTTTGAAAAGAATGAATAAATAATATTATTGTGGAATTAAAAAATCTAAATACTAAAACTTATTTAATTGCCACGTTGAAATGTATATCCAGATATTTTTTAATAAATAATTATATAAATTACAAATACACTCCTTAAAATTTGTTTAAAATACAAATGACTCTTTGTGGTTTAAAAAATTATAAATGCCCTATTGTTAAAATTTTTTATTTAACAGAATTAACTAAAAAAATGAAATTGATAATTGCTTTCATCTACAATTACAAAATTACATAAATTATTAATTGAAATATATTTCTAACATTATTAAGGGTTGGTTTGGGAAGTGGGTTGACTTTTTGACTTTTTGACTTTTTTGGCTATTTTAGCCTGGGCTAAAAAACTTGGTTTGGGAAGGGCTTTTTGGTTTTTTTGGTTTTTTTTGTGAGAGAAGAGTGTAATGATTATGGGTTGGATGCGATGTTTTGTTTTTTGTGGCTAAAATAACCTATTTTGTCTTTTGTGGCTAAAATAGCCAAAAAAGCCCATAACCCAACTTGACAAACGGAGGCTAAAAACTGTTAATTGATTTGATGATTTAGTAATAAAATGGGTAATTTGTTATGAAATTAGAAATCTCGGAAAGTGAAATGTAAGTTTCAAAACTACAAGAGGCGATTCATATTTTAATTAAATCTCAAGGAGTATATTTGTAATTTATTCTAAATAATTTTACAAATATTAATAATCTTATCAAATATAATTAATTGTTAAAAATGTTTGAATAGGTATGTTTTTAATAAAATTATTAGTAACATTTTTCTTTTTTAATTAAGAGGTTATTTGGGATGATCTAAATAAGTGTATTTTTTGACTTTTTATGAAATATGAGTTGGGTATGAGTGTGGTTTGAAATGATGTGATAGAGAAGTGATGTGACTTAAATAAGATAATGACTTTTTTAGATTATGACAAATAAGACCTAAATAGGTCCGTGATATCGTAGTGAATAGAGCGAGGAATCTGTGGGTGTATTTGATTTGTATTTTGAGATAATTTTTTAAAATTTTTTTAGTTGTATATTTTAAAAATAATTTTAGAATTTAAGAATTTGTAATAATTTAATATTTTATTTAATTAAATTAAATGTGTGTAATAGAAAAAGTGATTAAGAAGAAAAAAAAAAAAAAAAACTAATTGTTATGTAAAAAAAAAAAAAATTTTATTTTCGCAAAAATTAATCTTGAAATACAAACCAAACCCGCCCTACAATTTTCCATTCGGGACGTTTGGTAGCCGAGAAAATATAGAAGTCGAATACAAGCATCTTACAAAAGTGGTCCCAAAAAAAAATTTATTCTGACAATTGTCCGAGGAAGGCATTTTCCTATATACACAGACACATGTATATATTCTGAGATCACTGCGAGAAGGATCCGAAGCAAATTCAAATCCCAATCATCATCGGTGTAATTAGGGCGTGAATTTCATAGTTTGTCATCTCTTGCTTGAAGATCTTCTCACCGTCTTCAAAGCTTCTATGTAACAGGTTTATTGTGTATATATACACATTATACATACATATGCATACGATATATGTATATAGGTATTAGGATGGAGTTATGAGAAGGAATTAGAGATGTCAGGAGGAGGAGGGGTTGAATACAGCGATCATGCCATACTGTTGCGATCGAATTCGTCAACTTCAGAGGGCGATTTAGAGAGTCAAGGACATCACAAGAGCAATAAAGGCCTTGCAGATCTGCTGAAGCGATTGGATCGAGGGTTTTCAGGGCGTCGTCTCAGCATCAAGCGTTCGGAGAGGGATCATTCATCTTCTGTAGATCATGGCGCCAGCGGGAGTGCCGGTGATGACATCCTCGGCGATAGCGCTCCGCCAGAATGGGCGTTGTTGCTCGTTGGTTGCCTTCTTGGCCTCGCTACTGGTCTCTGTGTTGCCGCTTTCAACCGTGGAGTGAGTCATTGTTTACTTTTTACTTCTCTTTCATTGCAATTTGAATTCAGTTTAATTAGGTAATTTTGGTTGATTAGGTTAGGATCTCTTGATATACTCATGTTGATGATGAATTTCAGTGTTAATACATTGAATTTGTATATAGTTATTAGTATGAGAAAATCAAAGGGAAGATTTACTAGTTGACCTAAGCCAAGAGGTTGGGTTTGTGCCATAGATGCTAAAGAATGACTGGAGAAGAAAATTGGATTCTGGAAGCTGGTCTCAGTGTGAAACAAACTAGGGGGTTGACTTGGATAAATATAATGACAGTAAGGGTTAGGATTAAAAATGAATGCATCTAATGATAGCAACAACAATAGGTGGCTGGAGAGCTGTTTGGTGCAATGGTTGCCATGGGTCATAAAGACTAGTGATTATGCCACCGGGTAGTATAAAAAGATGCGAATTGTGAATAGGAAAAACTTGATGACTTCATTAGTAATATTAATTATAATTTTTTTGACAAGATCAGAGTAACGGAGGTAAACGAGAAAATGGAATTCCTATCGAAGTTTGCAAGCGTTTGGGTGATAAATAGGGAGATTGGTTTAAGTAATTTATTTAATAAGATCTTGAATTCTAATGAATGAAGGAAAGATACATTATTTCTATATATAAGATAAGAATAAATGTAAGCATGAAAGGAACCTCTATCCATCAAATGACCTACAATTCCGCTCTCCCCAAATGACGTACATAATGTAAAATCTTCCTCCTCCTCTTCCTGACCCTAGCACAAAGGAACCTCTATCCATTGAAACACCTACGATTCCACTCTCCTCGAACGATCTACATAATGCATATGGGAATCAAGAGCCACTTCTTCTTTCTCCTCTTCCAACAATGAAGAAGCTCTGCCACTCTAAAGGGAAAAATCTACTATAAAGGTGATTCACCGATTTGCCCTCCTGGTTACACATATACAACCAATTCACTATCACTTGCCTTCTTGGGTTCAAATTGTCGATAATAAGGATCTTACCATGGGCATAACCACTCTTGTTTGGTCACTTTTTTCTACCTTTGCATATTTGCTCATCGGTTGCTACTCCCAGTTGTTTGTTGACTCCAAGATATCCATGTGTGTATTATAGGTGCATGTAATACATGAATGGGCCTGGGCTGGTACTCCAAATGAGGGTGCTGCTTGGCTTCGTTTGCAAAGGCTGGCTGATACTTGGCATCGGATACTTCTAATACCCGTCACAGGAGGAGTTATTGTTGGAATGATGCATGGTTTACTTGAAATTTTAGACCAAATAAAGCAGTCCAGTTCTTCTCCAGGACAAGGCTTTGATTTGCTTGCTGGAGTCTTCCCCACTATAAAAGCCATCCAGGCTGCTGTTACATTAGGTACTGGTTGTTCATTGGGTCCTGAGGGCCCTAGTGTAGATATTGGAAAATCATGTGCCAATGGGTGCTCAGTAATGATGGAAAACAACAGGGAAAGAAAAATAGCTCTTGTTGCTGCTGGTGCAGCTGCTGGGATAGCTTCAGGTAATCAGATTTTATTCTTGTTACTATTTTACCACTCAGTTACTCTCTCCTTTGCTTTTCTTTTTTCTTCTTTCTGGATGAGCATTTCTCCGAGGATCTCTCTCTCTCTGTTTTCTCTTTTACTTTAGGAATTGCTACAGATATGCACTATTCTTAAAATGAAAAATAAAAAATAAAAAAATTCTGTGAGGCTTGTTACCTCTACATGTCAGGCAAGAAGGAATTGGAGTATGTACTGTTACCTTTTGGAGCTGTATCTTGCCATGTATTTCTGGCCTGTATCTTTCTTTACCGAGAGTTGTACACTGATTTTGTTTGCGTGCTTTGGCAGGGAATGTGAAGCAGTACTAGTTCTGCTAGAGTATTTCCTTTATGGGGATGAAATATTCTCTGATTATTGATATAATGGTTCTTTCTCTTTGTGATATCCGTAAATTTTTAGACTATTTCCACTCTTTACTTATCAATATATATACACGTATATATCCGTAATGCTTCATTTTGTGCTTAATCTTTAGGTCTGCTTGCAAGTTGCCCTCCCTTTCTCCTGCTGATTTGTTAATTATAATATGCCTTTGCATTATGTCTATCTTTTTTCTGCTTTTTTACTTTATGGTGTTTGATATATTATGGTTTTTTTGTCTTTGACTCAGGTTTCAATGCAGCAGTGGCTGGTTGTTTCTTTGCTATTGAAACTGTTTTAAGGCCTCTTCGTGCAGAAAACTCTCCTCCATTTACTACTGCCATGATAATATTAGCATCTGTCATTTCATCTACGGTATCAAATGCTGTACTCGTGGAGAAACAGGCTTTCACAGTGCCCACGTATGATTTGAAATCTGCTGCTGGTATTTTATCTAATTCTTGTCAATTGATCATAACTTGAGAATGTTCCTGTGTGCATTGATTTGTGTTTGATTGTTCACATACTTCTTAAATTAAAATAATTGCACAGGTGTTGAAGAAAATATTTTAATGTGGGTTGTTTCTAAGTTATTCTTGAAGAATTTTTTTTTGTTTGATAAATATTATTCATGAGGAATTTAATCACCCTTCCACTATATTGAGGGTAGAAATTGTTGCGGTTGCCCTGATGTTGTGTTACTTGGTTATGCCAGTTGCCCAAAATTGAGTTGTGAGTTGGAGATGCCATTGACAATTCAATTGCAGGTCACTTGTTCCCCTGCCTGCCCTTCATCTTATGCAAAATTCCACTGATATGGGAAGGAGGAAGCAGATTGTGTTAGTTATTCACACCATTATAGTAGCGTAAAATCTATCATGTCCCATCCACTCTCTACATTTCAATTATCCACCGAAGGTCTTTCATTGAGTCAAAATAGTATGATCATATTATAGATCGTAAGATTAATAATTTAAATCTCATCTCTACCAGTTCCCCTCAAGATGTGAGCATGGATCATAGAGAGATGCTCCACTTGGATTTCAAAAAATAATTTACCCCCCCCCCCCCCCCCTCTCTCTCTCTCTCTTAATGTTTTCTCTAACAAAAGGCATGCTTAACTAAGAATCAGGATTACAGTTCTTTGTGTGTGCATGAATGTAATTGATGTGGGGACTAAATTATTTTGTGCTATGGGAACTCAAGTAATTTTATCTGCATAATTCTACCAGTAACTTACAATTTATGGATTTTTAGTGATCTACAGTGTTGATTAGACACTGCTGTTTCTTTGCAGAACTACCTTTATACCTGATATTGGGTATGCTATGTGGGGTAGTAAGTGTAATATTCACTCGTTTGGTAACTTGGTTCGGTGAGGCATTTGAGTTTATCAAGGAAAAATTTGGGGTCCCTGCGGTTGTGTGTCCTGCTTTGGGGGGTTTAGGAGCTGGGTTGATAGCTCTCAAGTATCCTGGAATACTCTACTGGGGTTTCACTAATGTTGATGAAATTCTTCATACTGGAAAGAGTGTTTCAGCGCCTGGAATCTGGCTGCTAGCTCAATTAGCAGCAGCTAAAGTTGTTGCCACAGCTCTGTGCAAGGGGTCTGGACTTGTTGGTGGGCTGTATGCTCCAAGTTTGATGATTGGTGCTGCTGTGGGTGCTGTATTTGGTGGTTCAGCTGCCGAACTAATCAATTCAGCCATTCCAGGAAATGCTGCTATTGCCCAACCGCAGGCATATGCATTGGTAAGTGGTCATTGCATTCTACTTAAATATGCTCAAATCAGCTTATGCATGTAATAATTTGTTTGTATCTTCTTCTTGATTGATCAAAATTATTAGTTCTTGATGTGTGTTTGTACTTCTTATCACACTTCAGGTTGGAATGGCTGCTACATTAGCTGCAGTTTGTTCAGTACCCTTGACATCAGTTTTACTTCTGTTTGAGCTGACAAAGGATTACAGGATCTTGCTTCCTCTCATGGTAATTCCTACACAATCTTGATTTATAAGGATTGAGATGTAATCTATAATGTGTGTGTTCGCACGCGCGTTTGATTTAATGTTTGTATGTTCTAAATTTTTTGCAAACAGGGGGCTGTTGGGTTAGCAATATGGGTACCCTCTGTAACAAAGCAGTGCAAGGAGACTGAGGCATCCGATTCAAGGAGCTCTACTAGGGGTTATTCTGCTCTCTCACCCATCGGAGACAAAAACAAAGGTATTTCGAGACGAACTGGTGATGGAAATGAGTTAGAACTCTCTGTTATGGGAAATGGTGAAAACGGTGAAGTAATTGATGAAGAAATTATTCTGGAAGACCTGAAGGTATATTTTTATTTTTTCCTGATTGGGACTGATTTTAGGATTTTTTTTATTCGCATTTATTTGATCTGGAGCATGCATTTTTGTTATAGTTTTATGTGTCTCAACTTCAACCTCTCTACTTTGCTTGTGATCAGGTTTCGCAGGCCATGTCAAAGAACTATGCGAAGGTTGCAGTAACTTTTACTGTGAAAGAGGCTATAGTATCTATGCATGACAATCAACAGCATTGTGTATTAGTGGTTGATGCTGAAGATTTCTTGGTCGGAATTTTAACGTATGGTGACATCAAAAGATTTCTGTCAACCAAGTCTGGTGATCTTTCTGAGGGCGATTCATCACTTCAGGATGTATGTAATGGCAATTAATATTATTTATATGCTTCTAGTGCACTTCAAGTTTGGCGAACATATTCTATACTTTCAAGTTCTATTGCTGCATTGTTTCGGGATTCTTTAATCCACCTCTAAGAGATGATATTTACTCTCATTCATTTTCATGTTTTATGACAATACCTAAACCTGACTTCTCTACAGGTATATACATGCCTTGTTTCCTCCATATGCACTCGAGGGATAAGTTACCGTGGGCGAGAGCGCGGACTTTTAACTTGTTATCCAGATAATGATTTGGGGATTGCAAAGAAGCTAATGGAGGCCAAGGGAATAAAGCAACTACCTGTGGTCAAGCGTGGAGGAGATTTCCAAAGAGAAACAAAACGCAGAATTGTTGCTATTCTCTATTATGATTCGGTCTGGAGCAGTCTCAGGTTATCTTTGCTTCTGTTTGATGGTTATATATGAGTTGTTATGAACTATCTAATGCTTCTTGTCTCCCTTTTGTCAGTGTTTGTTTGTTTTTTTTTTCCTTTCAGAAATAAAAACTTTAAGATATATGGCTTGGCTGCATTAACTTTGCTTTGTGCAATCCACCTAACATGTTATCTTTCTTCAACAAAAGGCAAAAAGGGTGAATGTATCAAAATCCAAAAACTTTCCATATTCAAAAGCCCAAAGAACTCCACGTGGATTGTTCTTTTTATTATTTTTTTAAAACTAAAAATTGGATGCAGATGATCTGTTCAGTTTTGAAATTACAATTGTACTATCTGATGCTTATGCATTTTGGATGCTTTTTTGTTTTTTATTTTTTATTTTTTATATACAGTGCACTTTTACCAACAATTCAATTGACTTAGTTTTGTGTTTAATATTGCAATTTATGTGGAATTAGAACTGATAAATCCTAACCTCTAGTCATGAACCTCTTTGTGTGGTTTAGGGAACTACATGGATTCTGGGTAAATTATTGCACCCAACCGATCTAAACTTATATAGAGGGTACCAGTGGTTTTTTGTTGGAACCCTCAGTAAATGGATTTGTAAAGTTTGCATGCGTTAAGGCCTTTATTTTTAGTTGTGCATATATTATTGAATCTTGTTAGTTAATGCTTGGAATGAGAAAAGGTAGAAAATGTCGATAAGCAAGGTTAAACACCATGAAGACTATTTTTTTAAAAATTTTATTTTTAATTTTTTACGTGACACTGAAAATGTTTGTATGTCCTAATTCACTCTTTTTATGTCCTTTTTCTTTTGGAAGTACTGCGAATGAGCTTTGTCTTATTGATTTTTCATCATGCGTGCAGAGAGGAGATCAATCACCGGAAATCAGTCTTTAATCAGAGAAAAGAAGACCAGCTTGAGGAGATTAGTACAAATGGCCATTAAAATGTTGAGGGAAGTGGTTTTCGGAACTTCCAAGTTTCATTTGCTGCCATAGTGAGACCAAATTTTGAAAATTAAACCCGTAAGGTGGCCAATTTTGCAGCAAATTGGTAGCAAAATATATTTTTTCCTTGAATCCCTTATTTTGAGGGCTGTGATCATTGTAATGATGGGTTATATGTTGATATCTGAAATTATTTGTGTAATTTAGGGCCTGACATTTTTATACATGGGAGTGTACTCCCCAAAACAGTAGGATAATAGAGATGTATTTGATTGGAAAAAATGGAAAATACATTTTTTTTTTTTTTTGAGAACGAAAAAAAATATGAAGTGTACTTACTGTGTGTAGAAATTTACATTATGCTCCTTTAGGTGGTGATTTGGTGTTGATGAGCCCATGTCCTACCTAAAAGGCTCTTTTTGTACTTCTTACTGTGGACTTGGACTCTTTCAATGATTATTGCCAAAACTGCATTGTAAATATCAAAATTAGATATTTTGCTATAGGAAAAATGCTTGAGAACTCCAGGATAAGAGCTTTAAATCATGCACTAATGACATGGAGGTGTGTGGAATCTAGCTTGATGTGATGTTTTAACTTGAAATATATATATATATTTTTTGAGCCATGCCAGCTCAGTAGAGTTCCTTTTAGAGCTCTACTTTTAGAGCTCTGTAACATTGTTGTTTGCTATATATTCAACGTCACTAGTGCAGCAAATGGCGTACCATTGGAATGACTGTTTTGAGTTCCAAAGGCTAAGGGTGTGTTTGGTTTGTGTTTGTAGCGTAATTTTTGAGATAAAAAATATGAAAATTTATTTGGTTTGTCTTTTTTTAAAAATAATTTTGGAAAATTATTTTGGTAAGAGAGTTTTAAAAAAAGTGAATGATTTGATGTGTATGAGAGAGTGATTTTAGAAAGTAGGTAACCAAATAAAATTTTGAGATATTTTTTGAAAAAATTTGTTTGGTCTGATTACTCTTGAAAATGTATTTATAGAGAATTTTTTCTAAAATTTTTTCTGAAAAACAAACCAAATAAGGTCTAAATTTTCCCTTTTTCATGAGGTTTGACACAACCATTGTGGATACGGATTGTCAAATTGTAGCTTGAATCAACAATAAAAATAAATAAATAAATAAACAGGGTAAATTACAAATACATCTTTTAAAGTTTATTTAAAATACGAATTGTTCCCTATGGTTTAAAAAATTATAAATATACTCTTATCAAAATTTTTTATTTAACAGAATTAATTAAAAAAGTGAAAATTTTAATTATTCACCTATACAATAATAAAATTATTTGAATTATTAATTGAAGTAAAATTTTAACATTATTAAAAACTGTTAATTAACTTGATGATTTATTAACAAAATGACCTATTTGTTATGAAATTAGAAATCTTAGGGGCATAATGTAATTTCTAAAATTACAGAGAGTAATTTGTAATTTAAATAAATCTCAAAGAGTGTGTTTGTAATTTACCAAAAAAAAAAAAATTTGTCAAATTGTAGCATTGTAACTTTTTGCACAAAGTTTGTTCTCTCTATCGCCCTTGTAATGGAGTTCACAAATAGTATTTTTATTTGGTATTGTGAGAAAAATTTAAAAATAATGTGTACCATTAGAACAAAGTTGTCAAATTATTACATTTTAATACTGTAATATATCAAAATGCAATAATATAGCATGTTAAATTAGCAATCAACATTGGAGTTAGCACTTTAATACCCACCAATGAATTTATTAACTGTTATTTAGCCAATTCAAGAACACAATCGTACATTACCATGCATTTCCCATGTATGTAGATTGTATTGGATGAATTGAGTTTAGTTAATAATAAAAACTTGATCTTTTTCTCTTTTAATCATTTTTCATTTATTTCCTTAAAAATTCTTTAGTAAATTATTTTCAGGGTATGATTTATAGTATGAATAACTTTACCCATTTTTGCCCAAGAAATTCTCGGAGACAGATGTCTCTGTTTCGATCAATCAGTTTGAACTCCACAGAACACTCACACACACTGAGAATTTTAGTGGGTGTTTGGAAAGTGAATTTTTTTTGTAAGTTTTTTTAGTTATAGGATATTATTAGAGAAAAAAATTTGTGTTTGGAAAAAAGTTGAGTTTTTTTATGATTGAATGTAATATTTGTGAGAGAAAAAATAAAATGATTATGGAGTTTGATGTAATATTTTGTTTAAATTTGTTTTTTCTGATTTTGTAACCAATATGTCTTTTAGTAAAAAAACCACAAAAAAATCCTTCTCAAAAAAAACCAATTTGTCTTTTAGTATAAAAGATGGACCATGTTATAAAATGAAAATCTAAAAAAGGCCATTTGCAAAAATAATAATAATAATAACAATAATCAAGACCAAAATTCAGAGCACTGAAATACCCATTTTCAAATATAGAAAAGTTGTATCTTTCTACCTTTTTCTTTTCTTTAAGGGCAAAAAAACAAAAAAACAAAAAAACAAAACAAAAAAAGAAGAGAAAATTTACATATGTGGTCCAAGAGGCAACCTATTCATAATTTGATGATAAACTGAAGCCCCATTCGAAAGGTTCAAGGGAGGTTCCGACAGAGGCTCCATCTTCGGTTCTCCTTTTGGCAACATGAAACCCATTTCACTCAACGGCCGTTGCTGTCCAAAATACTGATGAACTGGCATACCAGGCAACTTACCCTGGTTTGACCCCAACCCAGCCATTGCCAAATTAGCAAGTCCCGGTTGGTTCATTCCAAAAGTGAACCCGTGGGGCGGTCCCAGTTGTTGCCTTCCAGGTAGCCCAAATGAGCTCATTGAAGGAGGCCTATCGTATCTAGCCATGCTGTTGTGAACCTGAGATGGCTCGGGCCTGTGAAGATGCGATGCAACAGAAGCAGAAGCTGAAGTACCAGCAGTTTGGTTAGGTCCATTGTTAGTGGTGCCAGAGTTGGCGTGACTGCTGTTCCGAGCAGCAGGGACGTCATGGTTGTGCTTCCCCTCGTAGGTAGTGATCACTGACTTGAGGTCATGCGACGCCCTCTCCACATGCTTCCTTACTGTGCAGCCAGCACTCGTGCACTTATAGTAACTCCTGCATCAAGACAGTAACAAGTCGTTTCCAGTTTCTTCAGCAATGCAACAAATTCTCGTCAAATTGTAAATCATGTCATTTTATTTAACACAATTTACCTTTTTAAAATTATTATTATTTAATTTTTATGAAAACAATGCCGTTTCATGCATTATTCAAACAGAAGTGAATCGTAGTGAATTGCAATTGAATCGTACGATTCACTCAATTTAAGATTCAACAACATGAATCGAATCGCTTTAATTAAAACTCATATCGAATCATATGAATCAAATTGTGAATTGTTCAAACACAAACAAGGAAACAACAATGAAGATGAAGATTAAGATGACCTTGGATTTGGATTTCCTTTCACAACTTTCTGCCCGTACTTGCGCCAACGATACCCATCATCAAGGATATCCACCTCACTGGTTGTTTGGACCACAACTCTAGGCTCCCTGATAGCTCTAGTGGCCCCACTCATTTCTGTTGCATACGCTTCAATTTTCCTGTAATAGTAAACAATATTGGCAAATATTCTGCTGATTATCCAACATAACATCATGAAAATCATTCAAGCGTATGACAAAAATAAATAATAACCTTCTCTTTGACTCAGATTCATCTCCTTCTCCATCACAACCTAATGATATGCTGCCATGTGTCCCTCCATCATCTTCATCTTCCTCGTTAGAAAAAGTAGAAGAGACATCCACTGCATCACCGGTTTCAACATGCGTGCCATTCTGACCCTGCATAGAGTTCGGTGCATTGCAGTACTCAGCACCCACAGATGCTGATGATGTCACCTCAAGATTGTCATGCCTCCAGTCGGGAACTCCCTTTTGCACGGTTGACCATACCGGTTCACCATCTGCACCAATCTGTGCCCCGGTCTGATCACCGATGTCCAGTTGCATATCCGTTAGCGGATTTGACGATCCAATGGTTGATCTGCGATTGAGTGGCGGTTTGGGGTGACTGTGGGCCCCCTTGTATATGATTTCAGTAATGTGGCCCTCGTGAGATCGTTCCACCTTCTTCTTGACTGGACAATTGGGATGTGTGCATTTATAATAACTTCGCGGATACTCGCTCCCTTTTACTTGTTTTTGTCCATATTTTCGCCAATTATACCCATCCTCAGATGGGGCACCACCAAGCACAGTATCTCCGCCACCTCTTTGATGTGCTTCCTCATCTTGCAGCTCATCAAATGGTGGTGAATTTTCCGCACTGGCACCACCAACCGCTGCTTCCTTTTCACTGCACGTTCTATAAGAGTCTTGACGATTCAGTGTGGTTCCATTTTGAGACTGCAGTTTAGCAGGCTCAACATATCGAGACTGAAGAGAGTTTTTTGGCTGAACAGAAACCTCAATGCCAGGAAAGTTTGTCTGAGGAAAAGTTGAAGCCATCTGCATGCATAAACGCAAATAATACTTAAAAGAACAGAAAATGGACAAAACTTCTATTCTTTTACATCGTGCACCACTCAACTGATTTTTCTGACAAATTTCACAACAATGACTAATGTTGTGTGCGTGTGGATAGTGTGGTGTTGTGTGTGTGACAGAGAGAGAGCAGAATTACTTGGTTTGTAGTGCCAAGAAAAAGAGAGGGACTCGATTCTGCAACAGGTTTAAAGGCAAAGGATGAGGTATTGATGTCTTCAAAGAAATTGTCTCTACTTTTATCAGTGGCCTCCGTAGCCAGGGTGGAGTTTCTGCCATTCCCACTCGGAGGAAATGCAAACTTTCCTGTTGTTGGAGACGGCTGAGCCTACAATTAAAAAGGTAAGGGAAATAAGATGCTGAGTAAAGATGGGCCATTTAAGCTGATGCTAACTTCACCTAAGGTCGAGCAAAAACATTAGCGAGACATTCAAGGAACCATAAGTTAGGATTAAATGTATAATTATAGAAGAGGATCACATTAGCCAACACTATTCGATGCAAAAATTACATGTAATTGTATAATTAGGAGAGCACCACATTAGCCAACATTATTAGATGCAAAAATTAGATGGATGAGAACTTCTCATAACTTACTGCATAGCAGTCAGGCTGAACGTCTCTAAGATTTACATTTCATCTCTTGATTTATTGTACTGATTTATTTGAAACACAACAAAGCCTAGAGGTGGCGAGTGATCCCATTTTACGCCTAACTATATGGCTTAAAAATTTCTAAGAATAAATACCAATAAGAGATTAGTTTTCATTCCCACTATTGTATTTTCCATGCCACCTGAGTATAAAAAATGAACTCTTTGTTTCTTAGCCCTTTTTTAGCCCCTCTATCAGCATATGGAATACCCATAATAGCACGGTTTCATCTTTGGTAAGATCAACCTATTAAGCAGCTGCCCCACACACTTTTTATAGGCTGTCAACAAGATACAGACATGAACCAAGACTATGTGATCTCATTGAGGCAAAGGTTCATATTTGCCCTCAAAAGCAAATAAGAGTATTTCAAAACAAGTAAAACCAGATTCTATTCAAACTTTGGCTTACCAGTGAATTTGAGAGGAAAACCGGAGATTCTAACAGGGATGTTGGGCTGAGACCAGGCGGAATTGTCAGGTAAGGAGACCGAACATCTGGGTTTAGTGAAAGGTCAGCAGGTCTGATGCTTTCTGTATTCAACCTTGGAGCATTAAACCCAGCTCTAGCCGCCATCCTTTCCAAAAGGCCTCCTCCACGAGAGTTCATTTTCTGCTCGGAAAATGAATTTGATTTAGTCAATTGATCATCGGCTACACAATCTTGTGCACCGTCCTTTTCATCACTTCTTCCTGACATAATCCGCTCTTCAGGCCCCGGAAAGAGCACCCCATTTTTATTTTCAAAAGGGTTTTCAGAAATTGACCTTGAGCCGATTTCATCACCCAATACTGAAGAGAAAAAACCTCTTGGGCTCGGACTAGGAGGCACCCAATCTCCCATAATAGCAACATGGTCATCAAACCCACCCATGATAATTCTAAGCCTCGTATGTCGTAATCAGCTCAAACTCAGTCGCAATAGAAGAATTCCTGATTTACACAATATGCAAAAGATGATTACTCAAGTTTGAGTCCAATGTCTAAAGAATAGCGTATAAATAAAAAATAAAGAAGAGCGAAAAAGCAATGAGAGACAGCTAGGCCTACAACGTGTTGAAGAAATTTCGCAAAACTCCATTTTGAGTGATGTACATTTTTATTTTATTTTTTGAAAAATAAAAAAAATAAAAAAACACCTTTGACAACAAAAGAATTTTAGCTATAGGATCGAATACTTCCAACATCAAAGATTGTTTTCCATTGAAACAAACAAAACTTTAAGGCCTCAAATGCAATGGCGTAAAAATTAATACAAGGGAAGTTATATGATAAACGCATAGATGAAATCTCTCAAAAGAAAACTCATTTATCAATGTCTTCCTCCCTCAACAAACAAGGATCTTTCCTCAATCAACTCATCAAATTTGTGATCGATCATATCGCTGAGTTTCGAGGAGCAACAACAATAATAATAGTACAATAATTTATTAAAAAAAATCAAAGAAGATCAACAAATCATTTAAGAGGACACAGATTCACGAGACATCAACAATTCAGGACAATCCCAGAAAGAACATCATCTAATTAATCCCACAATCATTTCCAGACTGATTTAATCATAACCCTCTTCGCAAAATCAACAAATTAACTGAAAAAGAATAAGCAAAATCTGAAATTTGAAAAAGATCGAGAGTAACAACCCATCAGATAAGATAAACCAACAGTGTCTTTTTGTCGAACACTTTTTAGGCAAACAAACCTATAATCCTAGAGCCCATCATGATCTAATATATAAGGAAATTTGAGGATCCATGATGTAAAATTAAAATCAAAACCATAAAAAGAAAAAAAGGTAATTTCTTTTTGAAAGATAAATACCTAAAATTGGGATAAGATAAGCTAAAGATGCCCCAAGAAAATTCCCAAATTAAGGGATGGAAATGAAAAGAGTAAAATGGAAGAGAAAGAAAAACCAATACAACAAGAGACTCTCAATGATTAAAAAAATGATGAGAAAGATTATTGTTAGGTAAGTTCCTGACAACAACATATAAAAGAGGGGGACACAGTCAAAGCAGAGATGATGACCTTCCTCTCTGATAAAAAAAATTATGGTTTAATGGGTTTCTTCTTCTTCTTCCCCTCTCTGTGATGAGTCTTTCTTCAAAGGAAAATGAGAAACCATCCCACCTTCCTCCTGTCAATATCTCTCTGTCTCTCTCTCCTCTTTTCTCTCTTTCTATCTCTAAAATGGCCAGGAACAAATTTGACTGATGATGGGAAAATTACAAATAAATATAATAATGAAAAGGAGAAAATGTGGGGTTTGTTTTGTGTGTTATGGTGGACCTGAATTGCATGGAATCTTTGAAGAGATGGAGGAAAGTTTTTCCCTTTCTTTTTTTTTTTTTTAATATTATTAAAATCATCATATTTTTTTTTTATCATAATTTGTTAAGAAAAATTTTAAATGCACATAATGGCCTTGTTTGGTTTGTATTTCCTAAAAATTTTTGGGAAAAATTCTCTACAAATAAGTTTTCAAAAGTAATTAAACCAAACAAATTTTTCTAAAAAATTTTTCCAAAACTTGTTTGGTTTACAAGTTTTCCAAACAAATCTCTCTCTCATACACATCAAATCAATCACTTTTTCCAAAACTCTCTCTCAAAATAATTTTCCAAAACATCTTTTGAAAAAAATCAAACCAAACAATTTTTCGTACTTTTTATCTCTAAAACTCATCTCCCAAAATCAAACCAAACATACCCAATGTGATCACGCCATTCTATTCTCTCACATAAAGTAAAATCTCAAATATGAACATTATGGGTTGGTTTGGAAAGAAAAAACTCGGAGTTTTTTTAGTTATTTTAGTCAAAAAAATAAAATAAGTTTTTAGTTTAATAAGACAAAATATCACAATTAATACAAAATTATTATATTTTTTTTCTCAAAAAAGTCAAAAAATTCATCCCAAACGAGACTTTTTAACCCAGGCTAAAATAATTAAAAAGTCAAAAAATTAAAAAAATCAACCCACATTTCAAACGAATGTTATATTGATTTAATCGATCTCACCATTTATATTTCTTATTAATACATTGTATACTATAAAATATATGATAATATATATTTTTTCAATAATATCATTGAAAATAATTCTGAAAAATAATTGGGGTGTTTGGGAAAGGCTTTTTTTGATTTTTTGGGTTAAAATTTACAAAATGACAAAATATATTAAAATAGTCAATAAGACAAAATATCACATCAAATCTATAATCATTTTACTTTTTCTCTTACAAATATCACATCCAATTATAAAAAAAAATATATCTTCCCAAATATAAAAATTTTAACCTACTAAAGCTCCGTTTGGAAAGCCAATCTTGAGGCTTTCTTGGCTATTTTAGCCACAAAAAATAAAATAAGTTTTTTAGTCTAATAAGATAAAACATCACATCCAACTCATAATCATTACCTTTCTTCTTTCACAAAAAAGCTAAAAAAGTCAAAAACCCTTCCCAAATCAGGTTTTTTAGTCCCAGGGTAAAATAGTTAAAAAAGTCAAAAAGTCAAAAAGCCAACCCACT
This sequence comes from Camellia granthamiana, assembly GCA_036172215.1. NCBI lineage: Eukaryota > Viridiplantae > Streptophyta > Magnoliopsida > Ericales > Theaceae > Camellia > Camellia granthamiana. The sequence goes on along the minus strand of CM069911.1, from coordinate 4,802,313 downwards.
TTCCAAACGAAACCTAAAATAATTAAAAACTAAAGTAACAATTTCCCAAACACCCACAATGTGATTTAGATTTATTTTGACAATATATTTATATTATTATTGTGAATAATTTTTGAGATATGAGAGCGGATATTTTTTTCAATAATATTATGATAGTTATATATTTTTATTTTATATAGAAAATTGTATTAATAATAAATGTGAGTAGTTGAAATCCATTATGAAAAGAAAAATATGATTATGGTAATATTACAAAAATATGATTACTGTAATATTGCAGTTAAAGTTTCTTTAATAAAAAAAAACAAAACAAAGCAGAGAGAGAAAGGAAAGTTAACACATTTGTCTCTCTATTAATTGATTTTGATTAAATAATGATATAACCCCTAATCAAACAAGGGTTTTTGGGTTGGGCCTTTATTAGTAGAATACAAAAGCAAGTAACGCATTAAAGGCCCGGTTTGACTGGCCAATAATAGAAGGCCACGTAGCAACTTTACGTTAGTCTGGGAAGGGTAAATTGGTCTAAGCATCCATGAATGTTTTTTGGTTTTTTATACATGGTAATGATGTTAATTAGTGTAACGCTTACTCTAGCTGACTGACACGTGTACTCTTTAAACACCGACGAAGAAGCTTTTGATGATGATTCACTAATGAGGCTTATGGTTTAGGCACCGTTTGGAAAGCAAGATTTGAGATTTTTTTTGACTATTTTAGTCACAAAAAAGAAAATAAATCATTTCAGTTACAATAAATAAAATATCACATTTAATCCATAATCATTACACTTTTCTCTCACAAAAAAAGTCAAAAAGTCATTTTCAAACTAAGCTTTTTAGCCCAGGCTAAAATAGTCAAAAAAGTCAAAAAACCAAAAAGCTAACCCACTTCCCAAACCAAGCCTTAGTCTTTGTTGCTGTTTTTGGCTTCTTCTAATCATAGGTTTGTTTGGGAGATGGATTGATTTTTTAGCCCTTTTTTTAAATTTTTTGATTATTTTAGTTTAAGGTTAAAAAGTTTCATTTGGAATAAGTTTTTTAGCTTTTTTAATTTTTGTAAGAGAAAATAATAAAATAATTATGATTTGAATGTGACATTTTATTTCATTGAATTAAAAAAATATTTTGTTTTTTGTGACTATTTTAGTCAAAAAATCTCATTTTAATTTATGCCAAACAAAGGCTATGTCACCTCTCTTTTTTAGTACTACTAAGTCCGTCTTCAACTCTCTTTTTTTTTTTTATTAAATTTAAATTTAATAAAAGGAAATTAGTTTTAGTATTTCAATGTTAACATTAAATCAATATTTAATTAAAAATTTATTAAACTTTTCATCAAATTAAGTATGTCTAGAGCCTTTCATTAAATTACTATAGATAACCGTTAAAATCATATACTGGACAACCTCTTGTTTGCTTTAGACTTCCAGTAAATTCACACTAACCGATCGACCAGCCGGACATTCTCTCAGTCGACTGGTAGTTTGATGAGAAACGAAAATTTTCTATGGGAATGCTTGATATTAGATTAAATTTTTATTCAAATTTAATGAGAAAAAAAAAAAAAAAACATTGGAGATGCTATGAGGATGCAATAAATACAAATAGTTATTTATTTATTTTTTATAAATTTATGTGATGTGTAATACAATATGAATCCTGCTAAAATATCGATCAAACAATATTAGATTTTTTTTATACATAAAATATCTAAAATATTATCTTTTATTAAATTTAATGACTATAATATTATTTTTTATGTCAATTCACTTACAGAAAATAAACAAATAATTTACATCAAAAATAAATCAAAAAAATTAAATTTAAATTTAACAAAATTAAATAATTAATATTTATTTTGTTATAAGGATCAAATTCTTTTTTTTTTTTTTTCCTAATTCTACCTTATTTTGAATAAATTCAAACTAGTGGTAACCCATACTATGCACAAAACTTTATAAATTTTAAAAAATAATAATAAAAAAATCATTATAATTATATTGAAGTAATTTAATATTTTGTCTTGTGGTATACATGAAATTTATAAGTCAACTTTTATGTTTATAAATTTTTAAATTATTAGTTTAAAAATTTTTAATATATATATATATAAATCTATTTAGGGCAATTTTGATAATTTGTACTAAAAAAAATTAAACCTGATTAAATGAGATTAAATGAGTTATGACATACATTTTCTTGTTATGAAAATATACAAATTTAAAAGTTATAATCAAGATAAACATGCAATTTTATTATTAAATGTGAAGTGAAGTGATATTTAACAATAATTAATATATTAATCTAATAATTTAAATTGCATTTCTTTTGATTGCAATTTCATAACTAAAAATGCAATATGAATATAATACACATACGGATTTCTAGTCTTTAAGAATATGAAGGTTTCAAAATATTTTCAAACTCTCATCATTTTCATTTAATTTTTTTATCTAATTTGATTTTAAATTTGAATAAAAATTTTGATTGGATATGAATTACTTTAACTTTTTCATTAAATTTTTATCTTTTTTTAAAACAACTTTTATTCTTATCCCATTTTTTTTTTCTTTTCACCAATTTTGAAGGAAAAAATGATAATTTTCAACGTTTCATCTTTTTAAATTTTTATCAAAATATAATTTGATTAAAAAAAATTAAGGGTCGGCCTTGTTTGGGAAGACTAAATAAGTGCACTTCTTGTCTTTTTTAACTAAAAAAGTGAGGTTGAAAATATGGATGTTTGGGTTAACTTTTTGACTTTTTATGGAAAAATGTGTAATAAAAAATTGTAAAAATTAGTTTTTAGAGGAAAATTTGAATTGGGAGTTGTGCAGCCGTAATTGTTGACTTTTGGTGAATAGTGTTAACTTTTTAACTTTTTGAGTAACTTTTTGGCTTTTTGGATTATTCTCTACATCCCAAACAAGGCCTTAATTGGAATTATAGTAAAATAACATCTTAAAATAGTCAAAGTTTGAGTACGTGGTTCGTTGAAATATATAATTTAATTAATTCTCTTTTCATATTTGTATAAAAATTGACACTTATGACTACATAATTATAATTCAGATTATGAAAAAATTTTGGAGGTGTCAAACACCTTTCATTTGTAAATATCATACATATTAAAAAAAGAAAAAAAAAAGTGTAGCTTTTGGATATGTGTTTATCAATTTTGTTTTATGGACATAAACAATTGATGCTTCAATTTAAAAAATTAAAAAGTAAAAAACAAAAAATTTGGGTTTTAGAGATAAAAGAAGTCATTTAACTCTTCTATATACTATTTAAGATGAATTATTTAATCACATAAAAAAATAGAAATTATATTTAGAAATTATTCATGTATATTATGTTATTATATATAACTGTAGCTGTAGCAAATTAACTATTATATATATGAAAAGTTATATTAAGCTTTCATTTTTAATTAATTGAATTATAATTAACAAACTAACAAATAACAGTAATGGTATAATGAGATAAAAAGAGGATAAAAATAAAGAAAATAATGATATTTAAAAGTTTTAAATTTACCTAACTATACAAAAATCGATTGTTATAGTAAAATCTTAAATTCTGAATAAATTTTCATTTTTTCTATAAAATAAAATGACAATAAAAAATAAAAAATAAAAATTGATTCCCATTTTTTTACTTCAATTTTATAGTTTTCATTGAAGAAAACAACATTCGATCAAAATCCATAGCACAGAACAGACATTAATATTTCGATTGCAACCATAATCACCAGTGATTCTTCTTTACTATGCAAAACTATAAACAACCACGTAAATCTCATTAAAACCGAAATCAAAACCAAACCAACATAGAGACAAGAGAATCACACAAAGAAAAAAATAAAATTAAAAAACAAATAAATTTATGAAGTGGGAAAATGTTACCTCCAACAACTTAGACCTTACCTAACCCAATCTATTAGCTCCTTCGCCAGTGCCTGCGAAATCTAGGAGTTGGGATGACTAATAATATAATTCTTTAAATAAGACTTAAAAATTGATTAATTTGTCCCATTAAGTGATTTAAAATTTTGATAGATATATATCAGAAAAATAGATAATTATATTACTAAATCATAATTCAAATTTAGATATTGTCATATTTTTTTGAGATCCATATCTAAATTGTTATATATATATTTTTTTATTTTTGTGTGGTTTCTATTTGGTTTTTTTTTTCCTTTCAATTTATTTAAGATGGAGCTGTGGGTTTCTATTTTTTTAAATTTAATTTATCTGCGGTTTCTATTTGTTTTTAATTATTATTATTTATGTAAGTTATGATGTGAGTTAGATATGTGATAAACATGTGAGTTTTATTGATTTAAAGTATGATGGTGGGAGATATCTTCAAATTAGATTAGTTTAGATAAACTTTAAAAAAATTTAAAATTTAAAATTTAAAATTAGATATTGAGATGCAAAAAAAAAAAAAGAAAAAAAAAAGAGAAGATTTTAACTGAATAAATAAAAATTAAATTTATTAATTTTATCTGTTTGTATATATGATTTTTAGTTTTTTTTGTTTGTTATGTTATAATATAATATATAAGATATAAATAGATATCCACTATTTTCATGAAAAATATTATCTGATTTTTTTGGAAAAGATAGAAGGAATGCAAGTTTTAATATTTTGTTTTTGAAAATTGGCGAGAGAGATTAGAATGGAGAGATTATGAAATATTTTTGTTATCTTTCCATTTGAAATCTATAAATTAAGTAATAATAATTATTTCTAAAATATTTAAATAAATAAATCAGCCAAGTGTTTTTTTAATTTATTTTATATATTGAAAAATTAATGATTTTAGAAAATTGATTAATTTGTCCCATTAAGTGATTTAAAATTTTGATACATATACATTAAAAAAATAGATAATTATATTACTAAATCATAATTTAAATTTAGATATTGTTTTCAATATCTAAATTCTTATCTTCTTTATTTTTGTGTGGTTTCTATTTTTTTTTTAAATTTATTTTAGATGGAGTTGTAGATTTCTATTTTTTTAAATAATTTAATTTATTTGTGGTTCCTATTTGTTTTTAATTATTATTATTTAGGTAAGTTATGATGCAAGTTAAATATGTGATAGATATGTGAGTTTTATTAGTTTAAAGTATGATAGTGGGAGATATTTTCAAATCAGATTTGTTTAGATAGATTTTATAGATTTTTAAAATTTAAAATTGGACATTGAGAGGCAAAAGAAATATTTTAACTGAATAAATAAAAATCAAATTTATTAATTTTATCAGTTTGTATATCTGATTTTTAATTTTTTTATTGTTATGTTATAATATAATATATAAGATATAGATAGATATCCACAACTTTCATGAAAAATATTATTTGATTTTTTAGAAGATAGAAAAGAAATGCAAGTTTTAATTAATTTTTTTTTTTAAATTGGTGATAGAGATTTTGACAGAGAGATTATGAAATATTTTTATTATCTTCCCATCTGAAATCTATAAATTAATGAATAATTATCATTTTTAAGATAATTAAATAAATAAATCAGTCAATAAATTTTTTTAATCTATTTTATAAATTAAAAAATTAATAATTTTAGAATATGAGTTTAAAACTTTTAGAAAATTTATCATTTGAAACCCTTTTTCATATACATAGATAGATTGATGATGAATGTAATGTGAAAGGGCTAGAGATTGAACTAACTATGCATTTTTAATGAATGGCTTGGGAAGGAATTTTTTTGGTTTTTTTTTCATTAAAAGACAAATTGGTTACAAAATAAAAAAAATTAATAAATCTAAACAAAATATCACATCAAACCCCATAATCATTTCACTTTTTCTCTCACAAACATCACATCAAACCACAAAAAAATCCAACTATCTTCCCAAACACACAAATTTTTTTTCTCCAATAATATCCTACAACTAAAAAAACTTACAAAAAAAACTCACTTTCCAAACACCCACTTTGTTTCGTCAACAAATTTTATGGGAGCTGACAAATCAACCATTTTACGGATTTATTTTATTTCATTATATTAGAGTTGAGCTCAATCTAAGGCCTTATTTGTCATAATCTAAAAAAGTTAAAAATTTAAAAAGTCATTATCCTATTTAAGTCACATCATTTTATTTAAGTCACATTGCCTCTTGTGTGAGTGATTTTCCGACCACACTGCCAACTCAGTATTCAGCTGGAGAGTACTGGTAGAATAGATGACACCTGGCTGACCTGCAACAGAAAGAGAAGATTCCGGCAGTGGTTCGTCCACCCGGGGGCACTCCGACGATCAAGTCAGTATATCTCTCAAAGATAATCAATAGTGCTAAACTTGCTGTTCAGAATATAAATTGCGTACCTTAGACCCATCGGGGGTGCTTTTCTTTTATAGTTAACTCAGTCCTAGTCCCACTAGAAGCCTAGCTTCAATGGATTCCTGTTTGGTGCTTACTCTGGACTCTTTAAGAGATAAGGATAGACTCCCTAAGAGTGTTATCCTTATCCATCCTGAAGTCCTTCCTTATTTCCAGGACTTTTGTCCCTTATCCGCTTATCTCGGATTTCGATATCTTCGGAGATAACCTCGGCCTCTCCGAGATCACCTCGGCATTATGACCAAGACACGTGGCACCTTGGCTGACACGTCGGCGTCACCTTGCCACGTGTTGGTACTCAGAAAATATATCCCTACAACTGCCCCCTAGGTTCTATTACCTCGGCACTCTGAGGTGATGGAACCTATATCGGTACTTAGTGTCGGTACATCGGCTTAAGCCGAAATCATCATCATAGGCCGATGTATCTTCTTAAAGATCAAGAATTCCAAGAGCTTCTTTATGCGTATGAGCTGTTATACATAACAAATCAACCGTTTAAGCCATGTGCCTTCCCTTTACTGGATCGTACCTGTTATGCGCTTGTAAGTCGTCTCGCGCCTATATGCGCCGTCTGACAATTTCACTTTTCTAGGCTCATTAACTCTGTTTTGCCGCCGTTTTAAGTTTTAACAAAATTTTTTCCCCCCTTTCGTCTTTTCACTTTTCATCGTCTTTATTCAAACTTTTTCTCTCTCTCTCTAGCTTTTCTTTAATCCTCCATTGTTCTAAGCTCTGAAGCTCTGCTGCCACCGCTGTTTCACTTCTTCCGGCGAAGTTCTTGCCAATCTGTTTCACTGCTGCCGTTCTTCTGACTTCGGCGATCTCAAGTATTGGCTTCTTTTTTCTAGTAAGTCACCATTCCTTCTGGTTTTAATTCTTGTTGTGCTCCAAGAAATTCTGTTTCATCATTAGTCGCCATTGCCATTTTACTTAAATATTTTATTCGTGAATCATGTATCTGAGCATGTTTATTTCATAATTTTGCTCTTGGCCCATGTCTTGAACACTCGCACTGTTCATATACCTGTTGATTTCTGCCACTGTTCTTGGCCTAATACACTTGTGCAAACTTTTTGTCTTGATTTCTTGATGGCTTTATCACCATTCTGGTTTCTGAAACAGATCCTTGTTTTTCTGTTTTCCAGATTTATTCCTTCAATCTTCATCTCCATAGTTTTAGGTTCGGGACTTGCTTGTAGAACCCACAATTTGTAGAAAAAACTGAAACGAATTCCTTCTAGATCCGTACAAACCCTTACCATAGTACACTTTTAGGTTTTTAGCCGAGGTCCTTTAAATCCTCCAAATATACTTCTTCCTGAAATTCGATACCTTCATTTAAGCCGACATTATGGGTATGTGGAAGCATAGGGTAGACACCCCGACAAAATTAGAATACTTTAGGCGAGAGTTTTCCATCCTTGCCAACGTCCATCTGAGGTTGGCTGGGGAGGATGACTCCATCATGCCTACAACTGATTCTATGCCCTTCCCTGTGGTAGCCTTCATTGAGTGCGGACTTCGGCTCTCACTCAACACCCTTTTTCGTGAGATACTTCACTACTACAAGTTGAACCCGATGCAACTCGCCATCAACTCCTATCGAGTTATTAATGGTATCATAGCCTTGGCCAAACAAGAAAACGCTAGGATCACCTTAGCCGACATTTAGTATTGCTACACCATGTGTGGCCTCAAAAAAGACACAGGTTATGTTTACTACCTCAAGCCGAGATCCACATAATACAAAATCGTAGCCGACCTCTCAGACTCTAACAAGGGAGCTGGAGATGATTACTTTATTACCTCGGGGAACTGGGAATTTGCTCCAGACGAGGACCTCCATCTCTACCCTCTTCCTCGTTCAGTTTTTGTAAAGGGCAATGGTAAGAGCCCTGTGTTTATACTAACTTGTTTTTAGAGTCTTCAATACTTTGTTTTGTTTCTAATGTCTGCTTTTTCTTGCAGCTCTTCCTCAGCCACCAAAGGGCTTCCGTCAGTCTTTTTTTCCCAGCAAAGACTTGAGGAAACTCTTAGATTTGCCAGTCCACAAGCGGAAGGCCCTTCTGCTTCTCAACTTCATCCCTACTTATAAGTCGGCTCTTCCCGACGTCCCAAAAAAGAAGAAGAAAAGCCTTTCTCCACCTTCTGCCATAACTCCTCAAGTTGCGTCCACATCTCGGACAGACCAAGGATCAACCTCTGACCCAACTGAGCAGCCGTTGACCTCGGCTCCGTATCTGATCCCGATATCCCAGCGCCAGCGCCGGCAACGAATCGTTTTCCCTGCCGTGATGGGCCGTCAAAAAGCAGTTGCCAAGGATCTTTTGGCCAATATCTCTTCTGATGTTGATGCTCAGCCAACACAAGCCCAGCCTCCACAAAAGCAAAAAAGAATAAAAAAGGCTCAGCCAAAGGCGAAGGTGACTCAGGTTGACACTGAGGATACCTTGCCGATCTCGAAATTGGCTCCAAGTGAGAAAACCACCTTTATCCCTGAGAAAAGGTCTGTTGAAACACAACCATCTGAATCCACCAGATCAAAGAGGCTGAGGTCGTCTGCTGCAACCACCTCGGGGTCTTCAAATGACGATGCCCCCTGGGCCCTCCAAATCATTCTGGAAGATAAGTCAGTGATGGCCAGTGATAGCGCCGATGACATCAATGTCGGCGTCGCCCTGAGTACCGCTCTGCTGTTTCCCGGCGATCTTGACCGAAACGCTGAGTTGAGTGAGTATGAGAATTATGCTCTGATGCTTTAGCGTTCTGTTCAAGTAAGTGCCTTTATTTGGTCGTTTTTTTTTCTTTCTTTTTATACTTTAGAAAATTTTGGAATAACCTCTGCTCTGTTTTATTTTTTCGCAGGCCATCCAGCATGCCCATTCTTTCTCAGTACAATCTTTTGAGAACCGGAAGAAGGTGGCCGAGAAGAAGAGGGAGATCGCCAGTCTTCAGAAAACTAATAAGAACTTACAATCAAAGATGAAAATCTTAGAGGATTAAGCCGAAGATGCTATTAAAGCCAAGGACGATGTTGAAGAAAAGGTTGGTGCTGCTGAAGCGGTGAACAAAGTCCTTCAAGCCTAGCTGAAAGAGGCCGAGGATAAAATGGCCGAGGCCCAAAAGGAGCTTCAAGACGCCCTGGCCACCAAAGAGGCCGAAGTCAAAGCCGCCGACGAGAAGGGCTACAACGAAGGGGTGGCCGATGTTACAGCAGACTACGAAAAGTAAGTGAAGCAGGCATGCAATAGGGGCTTCACCCTTGGTTGGATGACCTTGCTGAAAAGGCTTGATGTCCCTGAGGACTCCCCCCTCAGGAATGTCGATGTCCTTCCTCTGCCGTTCTCTCCAACTCCAAGCTAATCCGCCGACGAAGACTCTGAGTCCGAGGAGGAGGTTTTGGTGAGGAAATCAAAAGACATTGCTGGGGCCAAGTCTCCTCCTTAAAATGAACAAGTCCTAGACTTGACTCAAGATGAGGAGGTTGAGGAGGTTCCCAAGGAAGCTACCCCTGAGCAGGCATCTTTGGTTATACCTCTCGCCGACAAAAGCCTTGATCAGACCCTTCAAGAGATTGATGCTGAGCTTGCGGCCAAGAAGGTGGCCGAGATGTCCTCCCAGCGGTCTTCCGAGCTTCAGACCCAGCTTGCTATTGATGCTGAGGAATCTTAGTTTTCATGTCTTTTCCCCTTGTCTTTTGTACTTTTACTTTTCTTCTTTTTGGAACAATTGTAAGCTTTTGGCCGACGTGGCCTTTTTGAATATTAATACAACCTTCCTTCTCTGAATGCTTGCATATTTGTCTTCTCTTTACTGCTTTTGCATGATTCTATCCTTAGAATATTTTGCATATCTTTTATATATACTTCAATCTTTGTGTAACCTTCTCGGGGTGACACACCTCAGTTATACAAACTGATGATTTATATCGGCAAGAACCCAAGTACTTTTCTTAGCATAATCTTGGTTTCAGTTTGTCTAACTTCAACTTGTAAACTTTTCAAGTGTTAAACATTATTTCGGTTTAACTTAAACTTGTAAACTTTTCTCAAGTTTCAATAAGTGTTAAACCCACTTTTCTTTTCTCTGCTCCTTGATGTGAACCTAAGTTCCACTTGGGTTCTCATTATACATGTATTCCAGAAACAACGATATGTATCAGTCACAAGTGTATAAACATAAACAAGCTAAGACGTTATTGATTTACTTCGGCAAATGACAAAAGAACAAAGAAATTCTAGTGATAGAAAAATTTCAAATTGCAAATGTTCCAAGGTCTAGGCAACTCTTTGCCCTCACTATCTTCAAGCCGATATGCCCCGTTGCCCAGTACCGAGATGATTCTGTAGGATCCTTCCCAATTTGGGCCAAGTTTCCCCTCTCTGGGATCCTTCTTGTTGCCGACGACTTTCCTCAGAACGAGGTCATCGATTTGAAACTCTCTTGGGTTTACCCTTTTATTATAAGCTCTGGCAAGCTGCTGTTGGTATGCTGCCAGCCGGATTGCAACTCTCTCCCTTCTTTCTTCTAAAAGATCCAGATCTCAGGCTAAGAGTACGTCGTTAGTCTCGTTCTCTACTCCTTGGGTTCTGATCCCGGGGATGCCGACCTCCAGCGGAATGACAGCTTCTGTGCCATAGGTCATGGCAAAGGGGGATTCCCCTGTTGATCTTCTCGGCGTAGTCCGATATGCCTAGAGCACACTTGGTAGTTCATCCACCCACTTTCCTTTTGCTGCTTGCAGCCTCTTTTTTATCCCATCCAAGATAACTTTGTTGGATGCTTCTGCTTGTCCATTGCTTTGAGGAGAGCTTGGGGTTGAAAAGTAGTTCTTGATCTTGAACTTTGCTCAGAAGCTCTTGATTAGCTTACTGTCAAATTGTGTTCCATTGTCTGCGACTATTGCTCTTGGGATCCCAAATCTTGTGATTATGTTCTTCCATATGAAGCTCTTTACGTCCACATCTCGGATCTTGGCTAAGGCCTCAGCTTCTATCCACTTGGTGAAGTAATCCGTTGCTACTAGCAGGTACTTCCTTTGTCCAGTTGCTTGGGGTAGTTGCCCAACGAGATCCATGCCCCATTGGGCAAACGGCCAAGGACTGGATATTGGGTTTAGGTCTGCTGCTGGTTGGTGTATCAGAGGTGCAAACCTTTGGCACTTTTCACACTTCTTGACGTAAGCCTCTGCGTCTTTCTGTATGTAGGGCCACCAATACCCCTAGGTGATGGCCCTATGGGCTAGTGATTTGCCCCCAGCGTGGCTTCCACAAATTTCTTCATGAATTTCATATAAAAAATCTTCGACTTGTAAAGGATGTACACACTTCAAAAGGGGTCCAGTGAAGGATCTTCTGTAGAGGTCTCCTTCTGCTGTCAGACTGAATCTTGTCGACTTCAATATGATCTTGTGTGCTTCCTTGTGGTCATCTGGCAGCTTTCCTTCTTTCAAGAATGTAACAATTGCCTCCATCCAGCTTGGTCCCATGTCTACACACATTGCTTCACGCTCTGTGGTTAGTGGTTCGATGCTCGGGCCCGACAAGTAGTCAACCATTATTGTCCTTGCTTTTCCTGGTTGTATTGCACTAGCTAGGTTGGCTAATGCATCGGCGTGGCTGTTATCATTTCGGCTAACCTGAAGTAGTCGACAGTTCTGAAACGAGGCTGCCAATCTGATGACCTCCTTTGCGTAGGCCGACATTCTTTCATCTCGGGTTGCAAACTCGCCTGTTGTCTGGTTAACTATCAGTTGTGAGTCACAAAAAACTATTACTTCATCTGCTTGCACTGTTGCTGCCAGCTTCAGTCCTGCAATGAGTGCTTCATATTTTGCTTCATTGTTTGAGGCCTTGAACCCCAAACGAATCGACTGTTCTAGTATCTGTCCATCTGGGGATACCAGTACTACTCCTGCCCCTGCTCCCTGTCGATTGGAACTCCTATCAACAAACAGTCGAAAGGAGTCGCCGATGTAAATGCTGCAGGGTCTGAGTTTTTCCTTTTTGCTTTATTCTTTCGCCTTTGCCTGGGCTCCTCCTTGCTTGTTTGGACATCGTTCACCTTGGCTCAACGAAGCCCGATGTTCGATGGATTCTGGCGTGAACTCCGCCACGAAGTCGGCCAAAACTTGGCCCTTGATTGCTGTTCTGGGTCTGTACTCCAGGTCATACTGGCCCAAGGCGACTGCCCATCTGGCTATTCTTCCTGTCAGGTCTTCTTGTTGCAGCAAGGATTTCAAGGGGTATTCAGTTAATACTACAATTTTATGGGCCTGGAAGTAATGGTTCAGCTTCTTTGAAGCCATTACTAAGGCCAGTGCCAATTTCTCTAAGGGTAGGTACCTTGTTTCTGCATCGGCCAGGGTTTTGCTTACATAGTAAACAACCCTTTGCTCCCCTTTTTCTTCTCGGATTATCACTGCGCTTACTGCGTGTTCTGAAATTGCTAAGTACAGGAACAACTCCTCTCCAGGTTCTGGGTTTGAGAGGACTGGAGCTGTGGTCAGATACTTCTTCAGGTTAGCCAAAGTGCCTTCGCATTCCTCAGTCCATAGGAAGTCTGTGGCTTTCTTCACTAAATTGAAGAAAGGTTTGTACTTGTTTGAGCTTCTGCTGATGAACTTGTTCAGGGCTGCGGCCCTTCCAGTTAGCATTTGTACTTGTTTTGCCGACGTCGGGCTCTTCAACTCCAAGATGGCCTTAATCTGATCTGGGCTGGCCTTAATGCCCCTTCTTGTCACCAGGTATCCCAAAAACTTACCAGATCCCACTCCAAATGCACACTTGGCTGCATTGAGTCGGAGCCGATATGTTTTTAGGATGTCAAAGACTGCTTTCAGGTCGGCCAGATGACCTTCAGGTTCCTTGGTCTTTACAACCATGTCATCAATGTAAACTTCCACCATTCGGCCAATTAGGTGTTTGAACATCTTGGTTATCAGTCTTTGGTAAGTGGCTCCTACGTTTTTCAACCCGAAGGGCATCACTCTATAGCAGTACAGCCCTTTGGGAGTGATAAACGCAGTCTTCTCTTCATCCGCAGGGTCCATAGCTATCTGGTGATACCCCCTGTAGGCATCCAGGAAGCTTATCCTTCCATGCCCCGAAGTGGCATCCACTAGCTGGTCAATCTTGGGTAGAGGGAAGCTGTCTTTGGGACAGGCTTTGTTTAAACTGGTAAAGTCTACGCAGACCCTCTATTTACCGTTCTTCTTCTTCACCACTACTGTGTTTGATAGCCATGTCGGGTAATTTACCTCTCGAATGGCCCTGGCCTTGAGAAGTCTGTCTACTTCTTCTTCCACTGCTTCGACGTATACCAACGTCGGTCTTCTTGTTCGTTAGATTACAAGTTTGGCCGACCTGTCAACGTTCAGCTTATGGCAAGTGACCTCGGGATCAATGCTTGGCATTTCGTAAGGCGTCCATGCGAACACCTCAATATTTGCTCTTAAAAAAACTTCCAACTCTTTTTCCTCTTCTTCGGCTAAACCCGAGCCGAGAAGAAAGAAGCGTTCTTCATCCCCCTTTTGGACGAGGATTTTCTTCAGTGCTTCTTCGCTCTTCTCGGCTGGCTCTTTGCCGACATCCTCTAGGACCTCCAGGTCCTCGTCTTCGATCTCTGCCTTCTCTGGTTCTCGAATGCTGCAGGTGGATTTCATTGCTGCCATGGAGCAATTCTTTGCCTGCAGTTGGTCTCCTCTGACCTCTTCAATCCCATGCTCTGTTGGGAACTGCAATAGTTGATGCAATGTTGAGGGAATAGCCCCCATTGCATGCAACCATGGCCTTTCCAAAATGATATTGTAAGGGGAAGGTGTGTCGATTACAGTGAACTCTATTGTTATTTTCCTGGTGCCTGCCTGCACCTCCAAGCTGGTTATTCCCAGTGGCTATGTCGGCGTTCCATTGAACCCGACCATTGGGCTATTGGACTGCTCCATATTGTTTGGGTGAAGGCCAAGCTCCTTGTAACATCTGTCACGACCCAAACCCGCCCCTATGGGTTTAGCACCGTAACCGGCTAGTAATCCTAGATTACCAAAGGCCTGCTTAACAGTAATACAGTAATACAGAGTACAGGGGCTTGGCGGAAGCCAATACAGTAAATAAACAATGTCTAATGAGCTGTGACAGTCTGTATGCCAAAAAGATCTTTCATACATACATATGAACTCGGTACAGAACAGTATGCACAATATATACAATCAGTCAGAACAAAATAGGGACCTAACCCCTATTAAACGGTACAGTACAGTGTTATCGGTCTATACAGTAAACAAAACAGTACAGAAAGGGGAAAACTAAAACACCCATAAGCCTTAGCTTGGCAGGCTCGAAACCTCGCAGTGAGGCACAGTGGTTGGCTTGACAAAAAGGGAAGTCTACCCCACGCTCCTAGCTCCGGTCTGGTGCCTGCACACCTACATATATATATGAGCAGTGAGCTAAAGCCCAGTGAATAACATAATGCGTAAAGGGGTTAAGAAAGAATGTCCGTTCAGTATTTTAAACAGTCGTTTGCCTCGGTAAATCAGTTATACAGTCGGTGGCTTATACTTCATGTCATATCAGTCATTTAGAAATCATAATAATCGTACGTGGCACATCCGATGGCAAAACAGTACGGTGGTAGTAGCAGTGTCAGTACAATGTCAGTACAGTAGTAGTAACGGTAACAGTACAGTAACAGTAACGGTAACAGTGCAGCACAGTAACAGTAACGGTAACAGTACAGTACAGCAACAGTGCAGTAGCGGTAACAGTAACAGTACAGTAACAGTGCAGTAGCGGTAACAGTAACAGTACAGTAACAGTAACGGTAACAGTACAGTGCAGTAGCGGTGACAGTAACAATACAGTAACAGTAACGGTAACAGTAACAGTACAGTTCTTATGGACTCAAGAGGTGTCTCGCACAGATTCTAGAGGTGGCTCACACTGTAGCACTTAGGTCCGTGCAGCACTTTGCTCCAGATTTCACAGATTGGCTTAAAGCCCAGTATGGACTCAAGAGGTGTCTCGCACAGATTCTAGAGGTGGCTCACACTGTAGCACTTAGGTCTGTGCAGCACTTTACTCCAGAGGTATCTGTGACAGTAGCAGTACAGTAAACAGTAGGTCTTAAAAGACCGAACAGTTAGTTGATGGCCATCAATCAGTAAACAGTAGTGGTTCCAACGAGGGAACCGACAGAGATCTCTGTAACAGTAGCAGTAATAGTAAACAGTAGTTGCTAAAGATGCCACAATACAGTTCAGAATATAGGACATACATTCATTCAGTTAACAGTAAACAGTTCAGAAAACAGTACAGTTCAATTGTTCAGAAGATAATCATTTTGAACATATCTTTACACAATTGTTACTCACAGAGTTCTGGGCTACAGTAAGCTAGAGCGCGTCTCCGGAAGCCAACCCTACACAGTTACAAATTGAACACACACTAAGCTATGCAGTTGGGAAAGGTAAAAACTTAATCCCTAATTTGCCTCGGTGTGTTCTACATCTAATCCTCATTAAGATGCTTTAAACTAGGCCTAAGAATGCCTAGAATGGGATGAGGATGCAAAGATGCACTCATAAAACATTTTCAGAATTTCAGAAAATCAGAGGTCCCGCTCGAGCGTGGGTTTCCCCGCTCGAGCGTACATGCTGACAAAGGTCTCCGCTCGAGCAGCAACTCCTCCGCTCGAGCGTGTGACACATGCCTCCGCTCGAGCGTGCAATCCTGTGCTCGAGCGGACTGTAAAACAGTGCAAGATGCTGGGAGCTCGATTTCCCCGCTCGAGCGTCACTTCTCCCGCTCGAGCGGGAGACCAAAATCTGGAAATTCCAGATTTGAACTCCAAGATCAAAATCAAGTTTCAAAGCATCAAAATCGATCCTCTTGGGCTGAATTTCTGAAAAACTCTTGTAAACTCATAATATTACATGATTCCAAGCTCAATTTATAAAATCAAAGCCCAAGGGTAGTTTATTTAAACTCATTTTCAAATCAATTCTCAAGAACAGGATGAACATGCAATGTCCATGAATCCAATCAACTTCAAAGCTCCAAAGCAAGTTCAAATGAGTCTAAACTTCCAAAATCATGATGAATCCATGATCTACTCTCAAAACATGATCATGCATGTGAGGAGTTATGAACTACATCCTCAAAACTCTTCAATATACACATGCATGCAAGATTTGAGCTACAATCCAACATTATAGAACCAATTCAAGACTAGCTCTTCAATTTGACATGAACCATGCTAGAATCAATTTAAAGACAACAATGAGAGGTTGAATTTCCTTACTTAGATCGTCAATTACAAGTCTAGGAGCTCAATTGACAATCTACACTTCAATTTCTTCAATTCCCAAACAAATCTACAAGTTGAGCTCAATTCTCTCACTTTTTCTCTCTCTAAATTCGGCTAAGGCAAGGAAATGGGCTGCTGAAATGCTTGGTTGAGTGTATAAAGGCTCAATATATGTGTTGCCTAAGTGCTCCACTCACAATGGCATTTTGGTAGATAAACCAATTCTATGATTTAACACTATTTAATCTAACAACAATGATTCATCCCCCCTTTTCCCATCACCCCCTTTGACCCCCCCTCTCTCTCATTGGTTGCTTTTTCTTTTTTTTCCTGCTCCTCCAATCACTCCCTGACACATGGCAAAGGGGGTGAGGGGGTGACCCCCAAAAGGGGGTCTCAAGTATTATTCTTAATCTAATTTAATCATTCTAAATCACTTTTCAATTAAATATACCATTAATTCACATAAATTCCAATGATCATAAAACATTAATCCATTTCCGATTCGGCCGCCGATAAGGCCTTCAATTTGCAGTTTAAATTACAGAACATGAACAGATCGATTAACAATCAACAGGTAGAAAATGCATTTAAATAGTTACAGTCAATCAATCAGTCTCAGTTCTCAGTCAGTCAGTTCAGTATTTCAATCAATTCAATTATCAATCATAATCAGTCTCAGTTTAGTAGTAATCAGTGCTTAATCAGTAATCAGTGGTGAGGGTTATTACAACATCGGACATACATGATGTCATAAGAGCTGCCTTGGTCAATCAGGATACGCTTTACTTAGCATTCTCCAACCTGGAGGGATACTACCAAGGCATCATTATGCAGATGCTGCACCATTTGAAGGTCGGCTTCAGAAAAGGACACCACTGGTCCTTGGTATTCCTCTGCCCACTGTCTCTTTTCCCCGACTTAGTAGACATGCTGTAGGTGTTTTACCTTCTGGGTCTCCCCCCGAATCTTGTTTTCGTTGACCTTTGAGTGAATTACATTAACTACCCGAGGTCCTCCTGCCTGAGGTTGATGTGCTGGGGGAGGCGGGGCTGCTGCTGCCTGAGGCAATCTTGCTTGTTCTTCCCTTGTCCTGGCCTCATCAAGAAGGTCTCTCAGATGGCCTTGCTTCACCAGGTCTTCCAAGTGTGTTTTCAGGGCTCTGCAACCCTGAGTCATATGCCCATCTTCATTATGGTAAGCGCAACGCCTGCCAAGGTTTCTTCCCATAAATTCTCCTGGTGCCCTCGCTGGTGCTCTGAAATAGGGTTGGTTCCGAATTTGGTCTAGGACTTTGTGAATTGGGATTCGGAACACAGTTGTCACTGCCTGTGCAGCCCTCAGTTCTGCCACTTGCTTGCTCGATCCATTGTTACCTCGGCCTTGCTTCGGCGAGCCGTTTCCTTTTTCATGCTTGGTCTCCTTAGTCCTCGATATATCTTCCTCGGCTCTGGCGTATTTCTCGATTCTCTCCATGAGTTCTTCCATGCTTTTTGGCAATGTCTTTGCCAAAGATTTTCGCAGTGGACAGTCGTCTTTTAGGCCATTTTTAAAAGATACGACTGCCACCTCTTGATTACATTCTGGTATTCGGTTGAGCACCTCATAGTATCTTTTTGTATAGGCCCTAAGGCCTTCATCCTTACTGATCTTCAAAGCCATCAATGCGTCCACCCGCAATGGCTGCAGCTTGTTTGTCACGAACCTGGCCACAAACATCTCGGCCAGGCCTTCCCAAGTCTTCACGCTTCCTTTTGGTAGTTTGTGGAACCAATCTGATGCAATCTCCCCGAAGGATGAGGGGAACACTTTGCAGAGCAACGCTTGTTCCCACTATACAATGCCATTGAATTCAAGTATAATCCAACGTGGAAGTTGAGGTCTGACTTACCATCGTATATTTGGAATCTCGGCATACTGAATCTCTTCGGCGCCTCAAACCTATCCAACTCCACCGAGAATGGTGTCCTCGGCTTATCTGGGGAATTTACCTCGGCATAGGCATTCTGTTGCTTCCTTTTGAGGTAATCTCTCAAGTCCTCCTTTGTTCGCCCAGGAGCTCGGTTATCTCCTGATTTCAGTCTTTTAGGTGCACTGCTCTCAATTTCGCTATGAGCCCTCTTTGACCTTTCTCCATGAGTTGTGTCAAAGCACAGCGCCTGCCCCTGAATATGCCGATGTCCTTTGGGGTCTGCCTCCTTTGTGCGATGCGTCCTCCGTGATTCTTCTCTTCTTGACTCTCCTCGTTCGACCTCCCTGGAAGGTCGGTGAGAGTGTCTTTTGCTCCCGTTGTGCTGAGGGGCTACAGGGATTGTTTTCTACCCTCCCTTCTGGGCATTGGCCGCTGGAATTGGCGTGTCCTGCAGCGGGAATGGTGGCTGCATGACGTTATTTTGCATCATGAAATTGACGACCGACTGTAGGTTTGCCAATTTGTTTGCCATCTCTTTTACCTCTTCGTCCTTCCGTAGGCATCTATCCTTCCACACCTAGAGGTCATCCTCATTGTAGTACCCACTTCGATCTGGCTTCTTTGGTACGTCGCCATCTTAGCCGACGTCTTTGTTGCTGTGATTCTGGTCGCGATTTTCTGTGTTGCGGTTGTCTCCTTCGACGTCAAGGTCGATAGGTCTGCCACTTCCAGCAGGAGCGTTGTCCCCAATCTTTTCCTTCTGTCCGTCGTTGGCCATCTATTCTCCTTTCTTTCTCACAGACGGCGCCAAATTGTGTGAGTGATTTTCCGACCACACTGCCAACTCAGTATTCAGCTGGAGAGTACTGGTAGAATAGATGACACCTGGCTGACCTGCAACAGAAAGAGAAGATTCCGGTGGTGGTTTGTCCACCCGGGGGTACTCCGACGATCAAGTCAGTATATCTCTCAAAGATAATCAATAGTGCTAAACTTGCTGTTCAGAATATAAATTGCGTACCTTAGACCCATCGGGGGTGCCTTTCTTTTATAGTTAACTCAGTCCTAGTCCCACCAGAAGCCTAACTTCAATGGATTCCTGTTTAGTGCTTACTCTGGACTCTTCAAGAGATAATGATAGACTCCCTAAGAGTGTTATCCTTATCCATCCTGAATTCCTTCCTTATTTCCAGGACTCTTGTCCCTTATCCGCTTATCTCGGATTCCGATATCTTCGGAGATAACCTCGGCCTCTCCGAGATCACCTCGGCGTTATGACCAAGACATGTGGCACCTCGGCTGACACGTCGGCGTCACCTTGCCACGTGTTGGTACTCAGAAAATATATCCCTACACCTCTCTATCACATTACATCAAATCCAATCCCTATCCAACTCATATTTCATAAAAAGTCAAAAAATAAATTTATTTAGATCATCCTAAACCATCCCTAAAATTCAAAATCTATTAGTAAATTAATTACCGGAGTTTGAGCTAAAGTAAGTACGGCTCAAATATTATATATATACATAATAATATAAAATGAAATATAAATACATATAATAATATAAAAACATATTTATAATGTATAAAATAATTTTATTTTTACTTTCAAGTTAGGGGTTGTTAGGAGTGTCTTAAATAAGTGCACTTTTTGTCTTTTTAGACTAAAAAATTGAGGAAAAAAATACAAATGTTTGGGTTAATTTTTTGACTTTTTATGAAAAAATGTGTATTAAAAAATTGTAAAAATTGGTTTGTAGGGGAAAATTAGAATTGAGAGTTGTGTAACCGTAATTGTTGATTTTTGATGAATAGTATTAACTTTTTAACTTTTTGACTTTTTCTTATCTTCCCAAACTTAGCCTTAAGATTGATTTTGATTATTTTTAACCAACTGAGTTCAACTGTGGATAAGCTCAAACTTTTTAAATTCGAGCTCAACTGATAAATGAGTTGAACTCATAAATTGAGTAGGAAGATTTTATAAGTATATTTTTTTCTTTTGTTTAATGAAATTTATTTATAAACAATTGTTACAAAAAAATATTGTTTGGCAAGTTGGTTTGTGGCTAAAATAGCCACAAAAGACAAAATAGGCTATTTTAGCCACAACAAACAAAATATCACATCTAACCCATAATCATTACACTATTCTCTTACAAAAAAAGTCAAAAAGCTAAAAAATCATTCCCAAACCAAGTTTTTTAGCCCAAACTAAAATAGTCAAAAAAGTCAAAAAGTCAAAAAGCCAAGCCACTACCCAAACGGAGGCTTAGAAAACCAATTTCAATCGTAAAAAAAAAACTATCTTGAAAAATTCAAAAAAGTTTTATATTGAGAGAATTTTAAAATAAGTCACTAATAAATATATTTATAGGGGCAACAATTTTATGACAAAATATTTATTTTTTGAAATAAATTTTGATTTAAAAATAAAATAATAATATTTTTGACAATTAAAATATTTTATTTTTAAATTTTTGTGTCTAAAATTTTAATTTTTTAAAGTTTCGTTCGGCATTAGCTAATATAACCAATTTTTTTGTGTTAGGATTTTTTTAGCCTAACTTTTTTATTCACGTTTGGTTTCAATTTTTTGATTTTTTTAACTTTTGTGAGATAAAAAATATAATAATTATAGGTTAGATGTGATATTTTATCTTATTAACTTATTTTATTATTTTGTATTTTTTTTAGCCCTAAAATAATAGCCAAATCAGGGCTAAGACTGTCAGCAATCTAAGATGGGTAATACAATGAAGGAAGCATGGAAAATCGCCTATAAGTGTCCATATATCATGTGAAACGTGTAATTGGATGGAAAAGGACAAAATGAGAAACAAATTATTTTGAGTCCATTTATTTGGAACCAAGCGTTACGGGAATGTAACTTATTTATTAAAATTTTATTTTATATTTATTCTCTTGTTAAAAAGTGTTCTTCCCATACTACATCATAGTGTTGTTTGATAGAATTTTTTTAAAATTAAAAATTGAGAATCATAAAGTAAAAATTAAAAGTATTATTTTTTAAACTTTTATATAATCAAATTTTCTTAATTTGTTTAAGCTATTTCTATCTAATATATAAGTTATAAATAAAAGTTATACGAAATAATCTAACACAGACTTTTAAATTAAAATAAATTATAATCGTCTCTTAAAATCTATACCAAACAATCCCAATATTATTCAAGTCTCTGTTCATATTTAGGAGTGTAAATTTGGCTCGGCCCATATCGGGCCTCGCGGGTTTTCGTCAAAATTTGGGCCGGGCCGGGCCAACTTACGGGCTAGGAAATTAGGCCCAGGCCCAAGGGATATTCGGGCCGGTGGGCCTGGGCTCGAGCTTGGAAGGACCTGAACATTTTTTTTTTTTTTCAAATTTTTTCTACCAAAATTTTTTTATTTTCACAAAAGACACTAGGCCTTAGGCGGGTCGTGTCTCATGTCAAGCCTTAAGTAGACTGATGGGCCGGGCTGCAAAGTAATGGCCCAGACCCAAGTCTAGGGTCTCGGGCCGAGCCTACCCCAAGCCACAGACGGATTTCAGACCGTCCATGGACCGCAAGCCATTTATACACTCCAATTCATATTTTATTTTAATTTCTACTTGTTTATGGTTTGGTTTAGAGTCATTTGCCCACCATGTAAAGTTATTTCGCGTAATCATAATACAAGTTACATAAAGAGAAGAAAATATTAAATAAAATATATTTTTATACATTTTAATACACTTTTCATATATTAAGTGAAATTATTAAAGTTATTGACAATTCAAAAAATTATCATAATATTTTCTTTATTATTATACAATTTATAAATAATGATTTTTGTGACTCTAAGAAGTACTATATTATATTCTCACGATCAAACTAAATTTTTAGTTTTTGTTTTAATTTTATTTTTTGCGAGGAGAATTTATTTAATTTTCAAATTGCTCAAAAATTAATGAAATGAATTAACCAGGTTAGTCTATTGGGAAAATAGTTCTTATGTCTCATTAGGAGGTTGGCATTTGACACCCGACTAAGTAGATCACACCTTATTAAGAGATTAAGAATTCACTATTGGACTCACTCTATGTGTGTAAATTTGTCGTTCTTATATTTATTAATTTTTTTTTTAATTTGTATATATTGATGAGAGAGAGATTTCATGAATTGACATTGGGCCGAGCTAGTCTGGACCGAGCAAAGCTGGGCCAAGCCCAGTTGGACCGAGCTAGGTTCATGAGGCTACTGGGCACGCTCGGCCAGGGCCCCGGTCCGGTCCAGTCAAAGCATCCTTAGATCGTTAGCCCGGTTAATCATATTCGCTTCGCCGAGTCAGACTAGTGTAGTCTTCCACAGATCAGTTCGACTGGGCAGTATCTAGGTCAGAATTAAGAAGGTCGGCTAAGCCGCAGCGGGATCCTCCAGTTAAAACCGGATGAATATCACGGTCATGATGTGGTCACGGTGTGATGACAAGGAACCATGCTATCCGTTCGCGCTAGAACTGTTTGGCGGTTTTGTTAGGTGGTGTTTAGCTGTATTTACGCTGACACGTGAAAAAATGGGAGAGGAGATCAGGTCCATGCATCCAAAGGTGAATAAATGTAGAGGCGCGTGTAGAAGGTATATAAATGGTGTTGCGCCCCCATACTCAGGTCTGGAAGATCTTATGATCACAACTCACCTACCACTTTGGTCTCCTTTCTTTTCTCTCTCTCCCTGTGTGCTAACTTGACCGTCGGAGGGTTTTCCGGCAATACACCGCCGGGTAGCTCACCATCGTTTTGTTCTCAGGTCGATCGGAGCGAAGCGTAGCTTGGATACAAGGAGTACAGACATTGACGGATATTTGCACCCCGTACAATTGGCACCGTTTATGGAAAAACTTTGACAGAAAACCTTGTCCTCCAAGCTCGTCCGATCATCCTTCATGGCGAACAATGACGACATTTCGCTGTCCGTCATCGATGGCATCACTCCGGAGTCCGTTTGGAGAAGAGACGTCTTCCCTCTATCCCTACCATGGCTGGTTTGGAGACCTCTCCTAGAGAGCACCCCAGAGATGCGCGAGACAAGAGCGCAAGGAGCACTGACCACTCGCGAAGTCCTAACGGGTATCGGCGGTGAAGAGAGTCACACGCTCAGCGCTTGGAGCATAAATTGAGGGATCAAGACGCCATCATTCGAAGGATAGCGGTAGAGATGGAGACATTAAAGTGATAGGTCAAAGGGAAGGGTGTTGCTGGAGTGGGTAACCACAGTGAGCGCACCCAACCTCGTCGCTCAGGCAGCCAGAACCAGCGGCACACGCCATTTCTCTCTATCACCAAAAGTTATGGGGTTGAAGACTCTGACCCGCCAGCAGAGAAGTCTTGCGTGCACGACAGTAGTTACTGTCCCTCACGTCCGCCGACGACGTCGAGGTATTCCTACTCCGCTCGTTCGAAGGACTTGAGGGACGTCTTGGAAGAGCGTGCGCGTCGACGGGAGGCGTAAAAGGCGCCGACGCTGCAGCGGTTATCTTATGGAGGTCGCGCTAGTGAAGAAGTCGTAATGCCGCCACCCCGTTCAGTTGTACATGTCCCTTTGGACAAAGATTTGGGAAGGCTGAGCGCCACCCCCTTCTCTCTTGAGATAGAGACCACGTTACTCCCTGCGGGCTTTCACCAGCCCAAGTTTATGCTCTATGACGGAAAAACCAATCCGTACATGCACGTAAGCCACTTCGGCAGGTCATGGCGGGATACAGGCGTAACGACGCTCTTATGTGCCTTATTTTCCCGTCAAGTTTGGGCGAGTTGGGCTTGAAGTGGTTGGAGAGACTATTGGAGGAAAGCATCGAAAGGTCGTAGCAGTTGGCGGAAGCATTCGTGACCCGATTCAAAACCAACACCAAAATGTCAAAAGAGGTTGACCACCTTCTGAGTGTCAAGATGGAGTCGGGCGACTCCCTCAAAGCGTACAACGCCAAATATTGGGAAACTTTCAACGAGATCCTTGATTGCCTGACCAACCTGGTAATCACCCAATACAAGCACGGTCTCTCGATCGGATATAGACTAAGGGACTCGCTCACGATAAACCAACCAACTTCTATGGAGCTGTTGATGTAGCGTATCAACGAGCACATTCGAGTAGAGGATAATACGACCGCAGCCACCGCGAAGACGAATCCGGTGGTAACGGAGAAAAGGGTGGTTGGAAAAGTCCACATGGTCGGACAGGAGACAAACTGTCCAAGTGACCGCCCGTGGTCCAGATCGTAGAAACCGGGGCAAAGGTCACCGCAACGACCGAGCTGATTATCTCCGCGATGCCGCAGCAGATGTGAATAGATAGTTGAACGCCCGAACAGGCATCACCATGGTTTTTAAGATCCCAATTTACCGCATACTTAGCAAAATCCACGACGAGGTGTACGTCCGGTTTCCAGCCAAGTTGGGCGATGTGCAGAAGGGCTTTAATCTGCGGTATCACTGCACCTTTCATAGTGAGCGAGGGCACCATACGGAGGATTGTTTGCCCCTAAAACAACACTTGGAGGAGTTGGTTGCCATTGGTCACTTGGACTGTTACATCGACGAGGGCGTCAAGGTTGTGCACCATGCTCTGGTTGAGTTAAGTGGCTTGGCCGCCCTAGAAGCTCCCCCCCAAAGGAGTGGTCAATGTGATCCATGGTATTGTTGAGCCAGCGCGGGTTTGCGAGCTCCGAGGGATGATAAAAAAAGCGGAACATATGAGGGAAGTCTTATCAGTCTAGTCTGTTATCAAAAGAGGCAAGACCGAGGAGAAAAATGTGCTCAGCTTCTCAAGCAGGGATCTTGAGCGGATTCAAACGCCACACAATGACGCTCTGGTGGTCACCCTTCACGTCAGGGACTTTGATATTAAGCGCATTTTGATCAACTAAGGTAGTTTGGTCAAGATCATGTACTACGACGCCTTCAAGCAGCTCAAACTTAGAGATACAGATTTGGCTCTGGCAACTTCGCCACTCATTGGTTTCAACTTACAACCAAAGTGGCCCATGGGAAAGATAATCCTGCCGGTCAAAGCCGGATCCGTGGGCAAGCAAGTAGAGTTTTGGGTGTTGAAGGTGCCCTCCACATACAATATGATCCTAAGTAGGGGATGGCTTCACGCCATGCAGGCAGTGGCGTTGACCTACCACCAAGTTATGAGGTTCCCCTCTACTATGGAGGTGGTTGAAGAGATTTGGGGCGATCAAGTCATGGCTAAGCAGTGTTTCGTGGCCGTGAATGGGAGCCGAGTAGCCAAAGGTTTCGTGCAAATGATTGAAGGCCTGGAAGATCAAATTGTTCTGGATGATGTGGACACTAGGGCTGAAGAAAAGGCCATTGAAGATTTGGTGGAGGTGCGGATCAGCGAAGACAATCCAGACAAGTCCTTCCTGTTGGGATCTAGCTTGATCGTACAAGAACGGCTAGAGATGGTGGAGTTTTTGGTGGCAAATATTGAAGTGTTTGCATGGACGCCTTACGACATGCCTGGCATCGATCCAAGCTTTATTTGCCACCAACTCAATGTCTTCCCGGACGCTCGGCCTGTCATTCAAAGAACGCGGAGATTAGCCCTTCATCACGCTGAGGTAGTGACAGAGGAGGTCAAAAACTTGCTTGAAGCTAGGGCAATCTAGGAAGTGCACTACCCTCGCTGGGTTTCTAACACGGTCGTGGTACCCAATAAGAATGGGAAATGGCGAGTATGCGTTGACTACAAGACGGTCAACCAAGCTTGCCATAAAGACAGTTTTCCTTTGCCCAGAATCAACCAACTGGTGGACCTTACAGCTGGACACAACCGATTCAGTTTCTTAGATGCATATCGCAGTTATCACCAGATCGCCATGCATGAGCCTAACGGGGAGATTACCTCTTTCACAACACCGAGGGGATTGTTTTG
Organism: Camellia granthamiana; assembly: GCA_036172215.1. Lineage (NCBI taxonomy): Eukaryota > Viridiplantae > Streptophyta > Magnoliopsida > Ericales > Theaceae > Camellia > Camellia granthamiana. Next base: position 4,775,783 of record CM069911.1, on the reverse strand, counting down.
CTATAGAGTCAATGCCTTTTGGCTTGAAAAACGCCGGGGCGACCTTCTAGAGAACGGTGACCAAAATGTTCGCCCCTCTACTCGGCCGCACGATGGAGGCTTACATCAATGACATGGTGGTCAAAAGCAAGAATCAGGCCAACCACTTAACCGACCTAGCAGAGATGTTCGCTATTCTTAAACAACACAAGCTACGCCTAAATGCGTCAAAGTGTGCCTTCGGCGTGGGGTCAGGGAAATTCTTGGGTTTCCTAGTCACCAACCGAGGCATCAAGGCGGACTCCTCACAAATCAGAGCCATATAGGAATTGAAGCAGCCCAACTCGGCAAAGGACGTACAACATATTGCCGGTATGGCAGCCGCGTTTAACTGATTCATAAGCCGGTCATCAGATCATTGTCGTTCTTTCTTCCGCGCCTTAAAGTCCAAGTTTTCATGGGACGAAGAGTGTAACAGAGCCTTGGTTGAGCTAAAGACATATTTGTCTTCTGCCCCACTCTTGGTCACATCGAAGCATGGCGAAGAACTCTACCTTTACCTGGTCATTGCTCAATATGTTGTTAGTACGGTGCTTGTCTGGGCAGAAGGCACCCAACATTTACCGATCTTCTACGTAAGCATAACCTTGCTCCCGGTAGAGACGAGATATTTGCCTCTGGAAAAAATTGCCTTGGCATTAATGATGGCCTCTCAGAAATTGGCATATTACTTCTATGCTCATATGATTGTGGTGCTGAACGAGTTTCCTTTGAAAGCCTTATTTGAGCAGGCAGACTTCTCTGGCCGAATTCTGAAATGGGCCGTCGAGTTGGGGCAATTTGACGTCAAGTTTCAACCGAACCGCCATCAAAGCCCAAGCATTGGCTGACTTCGTAGCGGAATTCTTGCCTGGAATTCACCCAGTATGCTCGGTGGATCTTACCGATTCAACCGGGCTAAAGGAGGTAGGCATGGCGAAAATCGCACGTCCTCCCATCTAACTAAACATCGAAGGCGATGCGGAAGTTACGCGCCTGTCTATAGACCCATCACTTGAAGACCCACCCCAGCCGAGCAATGCGCCGTTGGATTTGGGAATAACCGGGAAACTTATGGGATCCAACCCCGCATTGCCAATGGGGGATGAAGGCATGCTTGTCGCGGAAGTAGCGGAGCAGCCGAGCAATTCTAACCACTTGAATCTCGAAACGTCACAAGACCCCGCAAAATGTTAGAAGCTTTTCATCAGTGAAATGTGGAAACTATTTGTAGATGGCGCCTCAAACAGACATGGAGCCGAGCTAGGAATAGTCTTGATCTCTCTCGACGGACTAACTATTGACCATTCTGCGCTCTGGTTTTCAGCATCAAATAACGAGGCTGAGTACGAAGCACTGCTAGCTGGACTGAAAAGCGCGCTCCAATTGTACGCATTCGAGCTGATGGTCTACAACGACTCCCAACTTGTTGTAAACCAAGTGTCTGGAGAGTATAAAGCCAAAGATGACAGAATGGCCAAATACCAAGCCTTAGTGAGAGAACACATTAAGAAATTCCAAGCAATAAGAGTCCAACAAATTGGCCGTGAAGATAACAGCCGAGCAGATGAGTTGGCCGGCTTAGCTTCCATGGTCAACAAATCAACTCCCAGCCCTCTCTTGATTGAGTTCCTCCCAAGACCCAACATTGAAGACTCGGAGCAGACAGAAGTATTCTGCACCGAGCATGGTCCTTCTTGGATGGACCCCATCATCATTTTCCTTAAAGAACAGATCCTGCTGACCGACAAAAAGGAAACACACAAAGTCCAGGTGAAGTTTGAGCGGTTTTGGCTCTCTCCATCTGATGCTTTGTATAAGAAGTCATTCACGGGTCTATACCTCAAGTATGTTCATCCAAACAGCGTTGATGCTTTCCTTTACGAGATCCACGAAGGCATGTGCGGAAGTCACATCGAGGGGAGATCTTTAGCTTACCACGCTATTTCGTAGGGATACTGGTGGCTATGCATGCAGGTAGATGCACAGAAATATGTCAGAAAATGCGAGAAGTGCCAGAAGTTCGCCTACCAAATTCACCAGCCAGCTAGAGAACTCCTCTCTCTCACAAGTCCTTGGCCTTTCACAATGTGGGGGGTTGACATAGTGGGACCACTCCCTACTGCGCTGGGCAATCGCAAGTTGTTTATAGCGGCGACAGACTACTTTACCAAGTGGATTGAAGCCGAGCCCTTAGCGATAATTAAGGAAAAGGATGTGAAGAAATTTGTTTGGCAGAATGTGGTGACACGGTTCAGCGTCCCTAAGGCTTTGATCTCCGACAACAGCACTCAATTTGATGGACGGTTATTCAGAGGATTTTGTGAAGAGCAAAAGATAGAATTTTATAATTCCACCCCGGCCTACCCTCAGTCCAACAGCCAAGTCGATGCATCAAACAAGACCATTTTGGATGGGCTGAAGAAGAGATTGGAGAAAGCCAAAGGAAAGTGGGTCGAGGAACTGCCAAATGTTCTCTAGGTTTACCAAATAACACCAAGACGCTTGACCGGGAAGACACCATTCGCTTTGGCATATGGTATGGAGGCAGTCATCCCGTTGAAGATCGGTATGCCTACCGTCCGCAACGAAAATTTTGAGCCCGACTTGAACGCCGAAGCCATCGCCTTAAAATTAGACCTCGCAGAAAAGCGCTAAGAAAAGACCTTGATCCATGTCGCGGCATATCAACAATAACTATCTCGGAAGTATAACAAGACGGTTCACCCCAGACCATTCAAAGTTGTGGACTGGGTCTTGAGGAAGGTAATGGGCAACACCCTGGTACCGGGCGAAGAAAAACTAGGGGCAAACTGGGAAGGGCTTTACAAGATCACCGGTCTGGCGGGCAAAAGGGTGTACCATCTGGAAGACTTTGATAGCAAAGCTATACCACGGCCGTAGAACGCAGCCAATTTGAAGTTGTTTTATTTTTAGTTTTTATCTTTCAGTGTAATTTTTTTGTGAAGGACAAGCATTCCCCTTGATTTACCATGTAATTCTTCTTGTCACCTTATAAAATTCATAAACGTAATAGCGAAGAGTTACTGTACATGATAAATTTGTTTGATTAATGGATGGTGCAAGGAGCAAAGGGCAACGTCCTCTAACTGAGATGGTTTAGCTCGGCAACAGAGTTAATGAAGTGCTCAACTCTGTTCTTTTAACCGAGGTGATCTTTCCCGATCAACTGAGTTGGTAATCTGTTCAACTCTAGAATTGAAGTCGAGATGATTTAGCTTAGCAACAGAGTTGATGAAGTGCTCAACTCTATTCTTTTAACCAAGGTGATCTTGCCCGGTTAACGGAGTTGGTGGTCTGTTTAACTCTGGAACTGAAACCGAGATGATTTAGCTCGGCAACAGAGTTAATGAAGTGCTCAACTTTGTTCTTTTAACCGAGGTGATCTTTCCCGGTCAATTGAGTTGGTAATCTGTTTAACTCTAGAATTGAAGCCGAGATGATTTAGCTCGGCAACAGAGTTGATGAAGTGCTCAACTCTGTTCTTTTAACCAAGGTGATCTTGCCCGGTTAACTGAGTTGGTGGTCTGTTTAACTCTGGAACTGAAGACGAGATGATTTAGCTCGGCAACAGAGTTGATGAAGTGCTCAACTCTGTTATTTTAACCAAGGTGATCTTGCCCGGTCAACTGAGTTGGTGATCTATTTGACTCTAGAATTGAAGCCGAGATGATTTAGCTCGGCAACAGAGTTGATGAAGTGCTCAACTCTGCTCTTTTAATCGAGGTGATCTTGCCTAGTCAACTGAGATGATCTTGCCCGGTCAACTGAGTTGGTGATCTGTTCAACTCTAGAATTGAAGCCGAGATGATTTAGCTCAGCAACAGAGTTGATCAAGTGCTCAACTCTGTTATTTTAACCGAGGTGATCTTGCCCGGTCAATTGAGTTGGTGATCTGTTCAACTCTAGAATTGAAGCTGAGATGATTTAGCTCAGCAACAGAGTTGATCAAGTGCTCAACTTTGTTATTTTAACCGAGGTGATCTTCCCCGGTCAACTGAGTTGGTGATCTGTTCAACTCTAGAATTGAAGCCGAGATGATTTAGTTCGGCAACAGAGTTGATGCAGTTCTTAACTTTGTTCTTTTAACTGAGGTGATCTTGACCGGTCAACTGAGTTTGTGGTCTGTTCAACTCTAGAACTGAAGCCGAGATGATTTAGCTTGGCAACAGAGTTGATAAAGTGCTCAACTCTGTTATTTTAACCGAGATGATTTCCCCGCTTCAATTAGTGGGTACTTTGTCCGACACGCATTGCACGGTTTCAAGGAAGACAACATACATTACAAAGATATACGAGATAAGTCGCTAAAAAACTTTCATTGATTGAAAATTTAAGTACATAAGGTGGGGCTTATAGGCCGGTTACAAAAGTTCAAATCAAAAAGCTGGAGCGCTAATGGCTACGCTAATGGGGAGAGGTCGGCAAACTCGTTCCCGGCCCCCTCTGTCGTGGCTTCTAGGTCGACCACCTCAGCCTTTTCTTTGTCACCGGGCTCCTTCTAGACGGCCTCATCTTCGGCCTTTTCTTCCGCCTCCTCTTGCAAAGAGTTAAAGACTTCATTGGCATAGGGTATTAGATAGGCCGGCAGGAAGGCGGGAGGAGAAGAGGTGAACACCTCGGTTTCAGGTCTTTGGCCTAGTTTTTCACAAGCAGCCTTCCAACCGGACTTGAAGTAGATGTCCTTGGTAGCTTCAACTTGTTTGATATAGTTGTCTTCAGCCTCCTTGAAACCGAGATTGTTGGCCTCATCCATGATGTTCTGCCTTGCTTGCTTTTCAACTTCTAGCTGGGCCTTTAGAGCGCCCCTCTCTTGCTCGGCCCTATCGAGCTGGCCAAGGAGTCTGGCATTGTCAGCGTTGGCAATTTGAAGAGAGGCCTTAGCCCGGCCAAGCTCAGCCAAGATGTTTTTACCGGCGTTGTTTAGCTTGGTAACCTTGTGGTGCAGATTGACAATGTGGTCCATAACCATGTGTTATTTTTGGATGGCCTATAAGAAGTAAGAAAGGTGTTAGCCGAAATAAGAAGATTAACCGAGTAGGGACTTAATAAGTTTCAAAACGTACCCTCGTCATGGATTTGACAACTGATTTCACAAGCCGAGTGTCAGGAACATGATTGCTCTCGGACACATCGCTCGGCAACAGTAAAGCCTTTGACAAGTCGAAGGCCAAGAGGTGCTCCTTGTCCCCATTGACAAATGCAGTTGCCGGGATCTCCTTGCTCCGGTGTTTGAACTCCAGCTTCCACGGTGGAGTTGGCTCGACTTCTTACACCGTTTGCTCGGTGCTTAACTCGGTCACAAGCTCGGCAAGTGGGACAGTTGACCGAGCTCGCTTGCTAGCTCGGCGAGACTCAGCAGAAGACATAACAGTGGAAGCAAGGGCAATCATGGTCCCCGAACTTTGACCAAGGGATGGAGTTGGAGGAACGCTCGGCAGGTCAGTTGATGTAACTGTGATTAAGTTCTTGATTCGGCTCCTCTTTGCCATCTCTTCTTCCTCGGTCAACCGTATTAAGGGGATGTAGACACCCCATTTTTGACCGTCCTCAAGACTTGGACGTCACCGTTGGGACGCTCGGTGATTATCCATGTTTGTGTTCGTTTGGAGTTCCCGGAGTTCTCGGCTCGCGCGCCTTGCCTCAGGACCTCCGAACTTGACTGTTTTGTGTTTGGTTTTGCACCAAACACTTGTGCTTTGCCTGGGAGGGGCAGGAAATGCTTTGTGAGGCATCCTCACACACCACCGGCACTGGCTAGAGGCCACCGGCTGGCTGGTGTTGCCACCGGCACTATATTGTGCCGGTCGGCACTATTTTGTGCCGGTCGGCACTATTTTTGGCGAAATGACCATTTTGCCCTGCCGACTCTTATACAGTTGTTTTCTGGGATATTTTCAGACAGCTGTATGCCTTTTGTTTCCCCTCCATACACGTGTATGGAGGGATGAGCCCTTGGTTGCCTTAACTTGTAAGCTTTGGTTGCCTATACAAAAGAAGGCTCTTCTCTTGGCTCAAGGGGTTAGAATTTTTAGAGAGTTAGACATTTTAGACAGAGAAGAAGCTCTGGTTTTAGGTTAGAAATCCTATATCTATTCTATCTCTCTTTTCCTTGCTTGTTTTGTACACTAGGTGCTTTAGTTCATACTATTGCACACAAGCACCTAGTGTTTCACCTTCCTTTGGTTGTTGAGGGTCCAAGGGCTTGTTCTTAGTATTCTTGACTGGTTTGGAGCTCAAGGAACCAACAACTTCAACATTTGTGAAGAAAAGCTTCAAGGGTAAGCAACTTGCTTTATTTACCCCATTTTTGCACCTTGTTTTTACCTAGCTTAAAGTTGTTTTTGGGCTTAGTGTTTGGCACATAAAAGTTCTGTTTTTTAACCCTCTTTATTGTTTATCAAGAGTGTTTTGCACTTTGGGGAAGTTTCCCCCCCTTTAGGCCTTGAAAAGGGCCCTTTTTGTGCTATTTTGTGAGAGCTCCGAGACTTCGGTGCTTGGGCCTCTCCACCACTGAAATCTTGAGGGATTTCAGTGGTGGAGATGGTGCCATAAAGTCTCCAAAAGGAGAGGGCCACCCCCTCCCCTTGATGTCCTTGAAAAGGGCAAAATTTGCTCTCTTATGGAGCTTCATGCTTGAGCATGTGTTGAGCATATTTGACTTGTTTTTCATACTTATATTGCCATGTTATAACATGATTTCAAGTTGGTTTAGGTCCTTTATGCATGCTTGGTATAGTGGCCTTGTAATCCCTCTTTATGTCTTAACATGCTTAGGTGGTATGCCTTCATCTCTAGCATGTTTTAGACTTGTGTTTGTGAAGATTTTGTGCTCATATCACCATGTTTTAGGTCTGTCCATAAGTATTTTGGTCAATCTTGGCATGTTTAATATAGCCCCTTTGCATTTGGCTTGTTGGCCTTGAGAGCATGTGAGTATAGCATGCTTTGCTTGCATTGTTTTTGATGGTTTGGAACCACCTAGCATGCTATTTCAGTCCTTTGGAGGTGCTTGTATGTTTACATTGCATGCTTCTTTGTGACTTCTTAAGCTTGTGTTAAATGCCCCTTGTTTTGGCTTCAATGCATGCCTTTGGTTTAATGTCTCTTAGATGCCATCTAAGTGGTCCCTTGGGCCTAATTTGACATGCTAAAACTCTGTTTTAGGTTGTTAAGTGCATACCATATTTGCCTTGTATAAGCATGGTTTAATGCCTTATTGACTTGCTTTGAAGCTTAGGCCATTTGCATGCTTTGTTTGGCATACCTCATTGCATGATTTGGCATCATGTTTGACATGAATTTTAGAGCTTTCAATGCATGCTAGTTGGCTATGTTTGGTCTCTTCAAGTGTGCTTAAGAGTTGCCATGATTCATGCCTTAGTGTTGAATGCTTTAACATGTGCATGTGTGTGTGTGTCTAGTCTCCATTTGTAGGCATTTTGGCCATGGATTTTAAGCCTTTTGAGTTGCCTAAGTCCACCATTTCGTTGGTTTGCATGTTTTACTTGCATACTTGTTTGAACCCTTTGCATAAGTGCATCACATTATCCATGTTGCATGCTAGGCAATATGCTTAGGGTTTCATCACATTGGCATGCATACCAAGCCTCTTGAAGTGAGTTTGATAGAGGTTTGGCACCCTTTTGTGCTTGTTTGCATGGCATGCATTTGAAAGCAAAGTTGCATTCTTGGTCCTTAGGGCCATCATGCATGAAAATGCGTGATTGGTGGTCCGGGAATCAAGGCACATGCCCCCTTGAGCCAATAACATGATAAGAGGTGTGTGTAGTGCATAAATACCTTGAATCACATTGCCATGCATTTTGTTGTCCTCTGCTGCTGTGGTCTGCAGGGTCTGCAGGAATTTTGTGCCGGCCGGCACTATTTAGTGCCGACCGGCAGTCAATTGGCAGCCGGTGGTTTAATTCAGTGCCGGTGGCCACATACTTCAGCCGGTGGTGTTCTACCCCGGCCGGTAGCGATCTCCAGTGCTCTGAGAAGTAGTTCTGAGACTTTGGCAGTCTGCAGAGGAGGATAGCAGGGAAAACAGAGGCACACTTGCATGGCAGTGCGATTCCGAGCGAGTCCCGGGCACGCGCATGCATCCGGCCCTCATCCCGAGGCGATTTACTGTTTTTATTAGATGAATTAAGTTATTTGATTAATTTATTTAATTTGTAATAATTAGCTAGAATAGTTAATTATTTGTTCATTTCTGTATCATTATTTTGGTCCCTCCGAGCGAGGGCAAAAATGTAATAAGTGTGTGTGAGTGGGTGTATGTCTTCCAATCCCTACTTCTTTCTATCCCTTTTATTTACCCGCTTTTGTCGGTAGATTAGGGCACATTTAAATCAGCATACCTTATGCAATGCACGCGTGCATTCATGCATTTGTTTACATGCATTCGGGCTCGACACATCACGCAAACTGCATCGTATTTTCAATTCCAAATTGAATACGTGATAGTTGTTACATCTCATGTGCCATGTTTAGGGTTAGCCGAGCCTACTCTAGATTACATCTACGCCTGTGTTGCATTAGCCACTTAACATGAACTAGGTCATGCATGTTTGCTAACCGGGTTATTGTTTTTGGCACGGAGTACGATGTAAGTTTTACGCTTTAGCATACCACATGCGTGTCAATGTTACCATGACAGTATGATTGCCATGCGGCTAAATGATTATGTGTTATAAACTGCTTGAATGCCTGTGGGTGGAGGTTGGATTGCTTGAGTTGGAATAATTCATCGAAATCCGTATTTTAGCCTACTTACGAGTAGCAAAATCTAACACGTTTTTCGAGATAAAACGGATATGCAATGTTTATTTCCAAGTTAGGCGATCTAGTTTATACTTTTGTGTTGTGCGCATCACATAGTAATTCTAGGTTAATAACCGGAATAAGAACGCATAAAGTTTTCAAAAACGGATATCACGGTTAGTAGAGGCCGGTCTTCGGACCGGGCGAAAGGGGGTGCTCATAGCTGACCTTCCCCGATCGTACCCAAGCTCCCGAGCCAAGACCACTTTGGTGATGACGGACATGTGGCCTTCGGCACCGAGTCAGGGTTTCCTAAATTTCCCATTTTAAAATATTTAGGTGGCGACTCTGTAATCTGGCAAAGCAGTCCATGTTTGGCACTACTTTTCAAAATCTGTTTTTCTTCAAAACGATTTGCCGGATTTGGACTCTTTGGTTCAGATTTAGAACCGACACGAAAAGGAGAGTCCGAGCTGTAGCGAGGTCCCCCGCGGACGTGCTACAGGGGACATCTGGTAAAGTTGGGTCAAGCGGAGGAGAAGGAGCTCGGAGAAAGTCTGTCACCTTACTTCTACAGGGAGCCGAGTAACGATAGGTAGGAACGCAACCAAGGAGATCGTGGCAATCTCGGTGCCGGTATCTTAGCACGACCCTGATTGCCTCTTCGTTGGGATACTAATAGTTGGCTTGCAATTCTTCGATAGCTGCAAAAAAGAAATAATTAGCTCGGCACAAACAATTCTAACAAAATAGATTAGTTGGGAAGATGGGCTTACACGAAGAACCAAAGTTCTTGCTGATGTACCAAGTGGGCACGTCAGCTATTTCATAGTTACCGGACACCTAGAAAAAATCATCATCGTTCATGTCCTTGTCCGACGTACCAATCACTAATCGTTCCCCGCCCAGTCTTATTTTCAAGTAGTAGTTGAAGCTATCTTTTGTTCAACCGAGCGTGCATTGACGCAAAATCTCGGCTAGGCCCAGATTTAAACCAAGCCGGTGGTTCAACTTGGCCACACAGTTTATGATTCTGAAGGTGTCGGTGGATACTTGAGTGGGAGCTAGCCTGGTATGTCTCAAGAATTCATACATGAGGGGCTGCACCGGGAAACGCAACCCTCCCTCGACCATGCTTAATGCGGTGAAGGTGCAAGACACTAATCTGCCCCACGGATTTATGTCCTCTTCACTCAGCTCCAAGTGTACATCGGCGGGGACACCGTACTTCTCGCGGAACGCGGCCAGGGCGTTCGGCGTGTCTACAAGGAAGCGGTAGTGCCCCATGGAGGATCGACTTGTTCAGCTCGGCAGAATTGGTTTGATTAAGTTTTGCACGGTGGTTGCTTGGTCTTTGAGAGCCCGTGTAGTGTGTCTGGTCCCTTTAGGACTCTGCAGTGAAAAACCAAGTGTAAGTGATAGCGCGGGCACGCAAACGAGCTCGATCTAAGCTCGATCACTTCTGCTTGGTCGCTCGAGCGGACTAGATATTAGCCCGGTCGAGCAGCTTCGCGCGTTTAATAGCCCGGTTTTGCCCCCAGGATTTACAAACAAGAAACTTGCTCGGTCAAGGCATAATTTTGGATCAAATGGCAATTTCTAACCCGGTCAGTTCCAAACTCACACTTATTCATCACAGAAGATGATAAACAGTGTGGAGAGAAAAATGGGGAAAAAATAGTTTTTGAGATCACACCCTGGACTAACTCCATTCGGAGCCTAAGGTCTGCTATCATCGTGTTTTAGACTCATCTAAGGAGGTTGAATTTAAAGGCGTAACAAGCCTAGAAAACGTGAAGAACAATATGAATGAGAAAGGGAATTCGAAGAACTTACGAGTTTGGAAGTGAGGATCGGAGTTCCGGGCAGAGAGGTGTTCTAACACGTCGATGGCGAGACCAAGTCCACCAGAGAGATGCTTTGATGTAGGCAAGGGATGTAGAGGCAAGAAATGCAGAAAATGAGGATGGTTACTTTGTGGCTCTGGGTTGCTGGATCGTCGAAGTAAGAGGGTGAACAGAGAAGGGAGAGATGTAAACGGGCAAACGATGTATGTATAAGGGGAGAAGAGACGCCAAAATTTGAAACTAAGAAGACGGCGTGGAGCGGCTGGGTTGGCAGCACAAGGCCAATGACAAATGACACGTGTCTGTGATAAGACCGGTGTTAGTACTGAAGAGTCAAAAAAGTCGAAATGTTGACCAAGCAAGTGATGGAGCCAAACAAGGAAGTCAGCACGGCGAGTAAGTCGAGGATGCCGACCGAGCAGATTAGTGGTCTTGGCCAGAGAAGGTAATCCCGGTCACACTGGTACGAACGAAATTAAGGGGCAATTGAGAGGGAGATTTCATGAATTGACACTAGGCCGAGCTAGTCTGGACCGAGCAAAGCTGGGCCAAGCCCAGTTGGACTAAGCTAGGTTCATGCGGCTACTGGGTGCGCTAGGCCAAGGCCCCGGCCCTATCCAGTTGAAGCAACCTTAGATCGTTAGCCCGGTTAATCATATTCGCTCCGCCGATTTAGACTAGTGTAGTCTTCCACAGATCAGTTCGACCGGGCAGTATCTCGGTCAGAACTAAGAAGGTCGGCTAAGCAGCAACAGGATCCTCCAGTTAAAATCGGATGAATATCATGGTCATGATGTGATCACGGAGTGATAGCAAGGAATCATGTTATCCGTTTGCGCCAGAACCGTTTGGCGGTTTTGTTAGGTGGTGTTTAGCTGTATTTGCACTGACACGTGGGAAAATGGAAGGGGAGAGCAGGTCCACGCGTCCAAAGGTGAATGGACGCAGCGGCGCGTGCAGAAGGTATATAAACGGTGTTGCGCCCCCATACTTAGGTCTGGAAGATCTTATGATCACAATTCACCTACCACTTGGTCTCCTTTCTTTTTTCTCTCTCCTTGTGTGCTAACTTGACCGTCGGAGGGTTTTCCGGCAATACACCACTAGGTAGCTCACCATCGTTGTGTTCTCAAGTCAATCGGAGTGAAGCGCAGCTTGGACACAAGGAGTATGAATATCGACGGATATTTGCACCCCGTACAATTGATAATTTTACTAAAAAAATAATTAACAATAGTAAGATTTTTGTGACTCTAAGAAGTACTATATTATATTCTCACTATTGAACTGAATTTCTAGTTTTTTTTTTAAAATTTTATTTTTTGAGAGGACAATTTACTTAATTTTCAAATTGCACAAAAATAAATGAAATGAATTAACCAAGTTAGTCTATTGCGAAAATAGTTCTTGCATCCCATTAGGTATTTCTAGTTATTTATTTATTTATTTTATTTTTTGAGAGGACAATTTACTTAATTTTCAAATTGCACAAAAATCAATGAAATGAATTAACCAAGTTAGTCTATTGAAAACAGTTCTTGCATTTCATTAGGTGGTTGGTCTTTGACACTGGACATAAGTGGATCACACCTCATTAAGATATAAATAATTCACTATCGGACTTACTCTATGTTTTAGGTGGTTGGTGTTTGACACTGGACATAAGTAGATCACACCTCATTAAGATATAAATAATTCACTATCGGACTCACTCTATGTGTGTAAACTTATCGTTCTTATATTTATTACAATTTTTTTAACTTTGTATATATTGATAATTTTACTTAAAAAATAATTAAAAATAGTAATTTGAATTTGTTGGGAGTTAAAAGATCTGTCATGCTTGAAGTTTTGGAAGTTCAAAGATGTATAATGCTTAAATTTGTTGTGGGTAAGTTTGCAGGACCACGCGACAACGTACGTAACGAGGAAACGTTAGTACATTCCAAAAAAAGGTACGGTTGTAGAAAGATAGGTTTGGGAACTCTAAATCAAATTAAGCCTTAAATTCTATCAAATAGGGTCAGTTACATGTATCTTTATGCTCCACGCGACTCTATCAAAAATTATTTCGTTAGTCAAATTAAGTAGATTCATATCTTTATTTACAACTCTAACTAACGTTAATTTGGACCTACTCAATCCCTTAATACTTCTATCTACTGTCACTGCATCGTATCTCTTCACTACCGCTTCTATTAGTTTCCGTTGCATATGACCAAATCATCTCAATCGATTCTCTCTCAATTTATCTTCTATTAGTGTTACTCTTACCCATTCTTAAATATACTAATTTATAATTCTGTCTTATTTAATTTTGCCACACAATGAGAAAACATTCAATGCTAGCTTGTGCAATTAATAAATTACTCATTATTGAGAATCCTTATATTAGAAGATGTACGTTTGAAAACTTTTAAAATTGTAGTAATTCTGTTGATGATTATCTTTCTATTAATATCTAAAAATAAAAATAAAAATAAAAACTTTGTTTATTAGTATGAAAAAAAAGAAGTTACGTAATTAATCATACATGATTTTTATTTAAATAATTAAGATTAAAAAAAAAAAAGAGCATTACACAGTTTTATATAAATAGTATAAAATACATATATTCACTGTATTATCAATCTATATATATATGGTTAATGCCTCAGACCCCCATTGGGGGTGACCTTCAGGGCCCTAGTGAGGTGTGATTGGTCCTTTTTTTTTTTTTTTTTTCTTTTTAATCCAATGACCAACCTTTACGTGTGTGTGGGATGGTGGAGTGTTGGGAGACGGTCTCAGGCACAGCTCATATATATATATATAAAGATTTAATGAAAATCTGAAACTAAAAAGATGGAAAGCTTGTCTCATGACGGTGGCAAGTGCCAATTGTGGGGATGAGACCTATAAAAAAGATAATAAAAAAAAAAAAAAAGTTCATTATCTATAATTAACAGCTGACAGACACTATATATCAATGATTTTCCTCTTCATGTGACACATATTTATCTGAACTTTATAGTAATATATATTATATGTATATATGTGCATACATGCAATAGTACAGGTTCTATCCTCGACCCAGTAAAAAAAAAAAAGATTTTCTTGACCAAGTCTTTGTCTATTTCCTTCTTTTATTTATTTATTATGTTTAATGGGAACCAAGTCTTTGTCTCATAGATACTCTACTAATTGTTTTCTATTTTTTATTTTTTTAAGGACCAAATCGGTAATTAGGTAAGGTGGCACCGTAAGCAGATTGCTAACAGGTTTAAAAATTTAAAAGATAAAATTACAAAGAAATTAAAAAATTGGTTCAACTGTCTTAGATTTAACATGAAATATCACAACCCAAGTGAGCTACAATATTTCATCAATCACAACCATCTATCCTTATGCTCTAAGCAAACATTAATTGGCAATTAGCTAGGCGTAGTCTCTCATATTTGTTTACCATTTCATTTTCACTTGCATTTTTTTTTTTTTACCTCGTATATCTTATCCGGATGGAAAATAGAAAAAATTGCATTTTTGTGACATAATATAAAATAATTACATTTTTATGAAGGTGTAAATGAACTGAATTGCTCTTGAGGTCAGTTTGGTTAAATTTGTTATGTATATAAACAAAACCGAGTCAAAACTTTAAGATCATTTGATAAACAAGCCAAGCTCGAGCTAAAATTAACTCGGCTCATTTCTTATATACTTAAATAATAGAATAAATATATTACTTAATTAATGTAAAATATGTTATATATGCATATTGTAACATAGAATATTATTTAACAACCCAACCAAGCTTGATTATTGAGCCAATTTTTTATCTTAATTATCGAGCTTTAATTTTCAAGCTTGATAAGCAAACAACTTGAGTAGTGCAAGAAAACAGCTTTGCTCAATTCATTTGTAGTTCTATTTTATGAAAGTTGTAATTATTTTGAATTAATCACACTAAAATGCAATTTGCCCTAAAAATGGGCTTGCAATAATATTATTATTATTATCATGGTAAATTTGCCAATTTTAGCATGAAACATCACTAACCAAAAGTTAGCTATAATGCATTTAATCACAATAATAAATCCTTGGACTCTAAGCAAACATATGGGTAGGCAAATAATCTGCACCTCATGTGTTCATCATTTCTTTTTTTGCTTTCATGTTTATATTCTACCTTAAATTTAGATGGAAATGAGCTCGTAATAATATCATATAAAACTAAGGAAGAAAGTAAATAAATGGACGAATTTAGGGTTTGTTTGATTTGCATTGTAATTTTAAAATAGATTATTGATTTTAAAAATAAAAAAATAAAAACATTTACAAGTGTTTGTTTTATAAATGAGATTATGTAAGTATGCTAGTAAAAGAAAGCAACACAAACATCTACCTACAAACAATTATAAGCATTATGATTAATTATATGATTGATGGTGTTATTTTAATCACTTGAAGCCCAAAATTAACCTAAGAACTACCATGGAACAATCATTGAAATCATGTACTAGCATCATGATGGCTTCCGTTAATCTTTATTATTATTATTATTATTATTTTGAGTAAATTACATTATTAGTTTTTATATAGATTAATTAAAATATCACTTTAGTCCTTATAATTTTAATTTTAATAATTTAACAACAATGGTAGAGGGCCCTAATTTCTGTGGCTCAAATGGTTCGAATGTGCCAAAACGACGTCGTTTTGAGTACAAAAAACATCAAAATTGTCAAAACGACGTTGTTTTGGCAATTTTGAGCCATTTGAGCCACAGAAATTAGGGCCCTCAAATATTTTCATACCCAAATATTTTTAGTTTTGTTCTAATGTACTCCTTCCATTATGCACCCATCATCCAAAACAAACCAAAAAAATCCAATTAAGGCAGTATTAAATTACAAAGCAATTAAACTCTGAATACATTTTGTTTTTTGGTGGTGATCGAGGCGGCAAAATTCAATGAGAAATTTATATTTAGGGAGGGTGGAGCCAAAATCATCCATCACTGTGATTATATATTTATTTATTTATTTTTAAAATTTTTAGATAGACCCACCACAGTGACTTGACCTCCCAAATGTTGTGATAGCTTTTTATTTTATTTGGATTATAGCAATTTTTATTGAATAGTATTATATATATCAATTGATATATTAATTAGTGTATTAACGGATGATTTGGTATAATTTTAGAAGTTTTAGATATTTATAGTTTGTATAATGAGTGGAGTTATGGTGTTGAAGTAACAATGTTATAGCATATGTTAGTAGACTAATTGGTCACATCATTTTGTTGGACAATCTTCACTGTATTTAAATTAATTAATTCTGTTTGGGTATTAAACGACAAACAGAATATAAAAGAAATATAGGAAAGGAGAATGAATGTTTGATTACAAAAATCAAACTAGAAAAAGAATTAAATAAATAAAAATAGATTTTATTTTTTTACCAAAACAAAATTAAAATCTGATTTAAATAAATAATAATAAAATCAGAAAATAAAAAGTAACTTACTTGATTAATATCTTGAATATTATTCTGATCAAGTCCAGTGTTTGATACTGTGTCTTTAAGACAGATTCATCCTCTCCACGGTGCTTTCAGAATGTGGACGTCTATCTCCCAAGATGAAATGATCAACTACAAACAATAGCAGCACTACAAAATAAAGAATAAATTTGCAGAGGTGAAGTACGAAATTTCTGAAAATGTAAACATCAAATGAGGGCGTCGTGATACGACGACCCACTGCGAGTCAGCTCAGAGGAGCTTGAATTTGCTCGGAGGAGCATTGGCAGAGAGACCATTGAGTTTGCTCGGAGGAGCATTGGCAGAGGCCATTTTAGAGGAACATCGTCCAGAGGAGTCAACTCAGAGGAGCTTGAGTTTGCTCAGAGGAGCTTGAGTTTGCTCAGAGGAGCATTGGCAGAGAGGCCATTTGAGAAGAGGGCTTGGCATTTCAAGAGCATTGGCAAAGGGCAGAGTTAGAGACGCTCAGAGGAGCTTTGGCAGAGGCCATTTTGAGAGAGGAGCTTGGCTAAAAGAGTTGGACGTTGAAGGTAGGCCATCAACACAGAGGTGTTGGACTCATCAGAGGAGCCAGTACACGCATTGCAGCATCAGCTTTGTGCTACATCAACGAGGACGTTGATGGTTGGAGTGGAGAAGAGTGTCAGACGTCTATCTCCCACGATGAAATGATCAACTACAAACAATAGTAGCACTACAAAATAAAGAATAAATTTGCAGAGGTGAAATACGAAATTTCTGAAAATGTAAACATCAAATGAGGGCTGTCCTATTTATAAATTCAAATGAGGGCTGTCATATTTATAAATGGATTGGTGGCTGCAGGTTTTGAGTTTGGTTTTGAATCTGTTGTGTTCAAAATTCAAACAGATAAAAACATGAAGGGACCTGATTGGGTGTACAGAAAAACCGGACTAGTCCAACCCAACCTCACACCACGCACCACGCCCAGCCCACCCGACTGGTGGCATGTGTGTAGTGATTTTTGGATCCAATGGGTCTAACCCATTTTGTCCATAACCTCCCTCTCTAAAACACTTGGGTACCCTTTGGGGCACACCCCAATTCCAATCCCATGCCTTATAAACCCATTCAAAACATCCCACCAAATCAATGTGGGACAAGCCTTATTCAAACCTTTAAGGATTTTCTACCAAAACTCTATTTCCATGGAGTATACTTTGGCTTCAATTTCCCATTTACTCGGTAATGGTTTTGAGTAACCAAATATACCACGTGAATTACAACGCGGCATAGAACGCGTTACCACTTTGACCTGTGAAAATCGACGCTCAGGTCCCACCTAAATAATAGACCAAAGTTAGGAAAAAATTCTGATTTTACCCAAAATTTTCCAACCATTTCCAACACATTTCTCTACCATATTTTACATCTTTTTATAAAATGTCAAAAAATATATTTATTTAAATCATTTCAAACAACTCCTAAAGATTACAACTTACATGTTTGTTTCATATATTGGATTAATGTATAACCAATATCATGAGATTTGTGAGTAGGATTACATCTATCATAAGTTAATGATGCATCATGAGATTATATATAGTAAACACTACAAGAAAAGGCAGTAAAAAACACGGAAGAATTAGCGACGGCGCGCCTCCCGTCGCAAAAAATTGTTTTTTGCGACGACAACTTCAACCGTCGCAAATAAAGGTTTTAGCGACGGCGTTGTCCCGTCGGTAATAAAACTACGTGGATAGGGTAGGAAATGCGGAAGTATTAGCGACGGCGTTTTTTTCCGTCGCAAAAAACAACTTTTTTTGAGACGGCATATGTTTGCTGTCGCAAACAGTGGCCCATTTGCGACGGCAAATTTCCGTCGCAAAAAAGGATTATTAAAACGGCGCCGTTTTATGAACAATTTCTACCATTTGCAACGGTCTAAAACATACTGTCGCAAAAAGTAAAAAAAAAAATCCCCCCGCTCTTCCCTTTCATCTTGCCGCTCGATCCTTTCATCCAAATCCCTGACTTCATCCAAATCCAAATCCCTTTCATCTTCCCCAAAATTCCTCAAACGAGCTACGAAGGCGGAAGGCTCTCTCTGGACGAACGGCGAGCAGGCTAGCGGGGGTGCGGCGGCGACGACGACAGGTAGCGGTGGTCCGGCGACGAGTCTCTCTCTCTCTGCGTATGCTCTCTCTCTCTCTCTCTCTCTCTGTATATATATATATATAGATGAATGTATATTGATAAATCTGTAGATGAAGTTAAATTCATAAATCTGTAGATGAAGTTACATCTTGAGATTATAAATGTTGCGAGTTAGTTCTAATTTCTAAAACTACTCTCTACAAATTCAATGAAACTGCATTAGAGAGAGGTGTGCTCGTGTTCTTCCTCAGACTGGATGTAAAATGTAACACGTAACATGGGGCTTTTGGAGGGGATAAAGTATTTTGTGTAACGTACCAGTTACCCTCGCAATGCATGTGAGAGTAAATAAATAAGAACCACTACACACAACATTCAATGAAACTGCCAGTTTTTCTAGAGTGGAAGAACTCCTTGAATCCCTCAGAAAACCCATGTGCTCCATTTTTAAAAAATGTTATTTTTCGGGGGAAATCATGTGCTCCATATTAATATGTTATCTTTGGTACTATTCATGAAAGGAGAAGTTTTTTATTAGTATAATTTTTTGTAGAACCAGAGCCCTTAGCATGGGGAAATCATGTGTTCCATATTAATATGTTTTAATTTCTAAAACTACTCTCTCCAATGGTTATATCTTCTGAAGTGTTGTTGTTTACGGATGCTTTTTTATTTAGTATGAAGTGTAAATATGTTTTTTATTGGTGGAATTGCTCGTGTTGGAATTGCTCTTAAATGAGTTGCTTATATATATATATATATTTTGGAATTTTGTACCAAATCATTTACCATAACTTTTACTTACAACTTATGTAGTAAAAATAATTTAAATAAGTTGAAAAAAATCAATTAGGAGGAGAAATGCTTTTAGATTTTGCATACAAATAATTATTATTTCTTGAGATGCAACAAATAGGCACTTAATGAGTTTGGTGGCATATGCATACACAGTAAGAATACCAGAGTAGTGTTTGGTTTTGTAGTTTATTTATTTGTTGGTTTGAAGCCAATCAAGAATGCCCTTCTCTGATTCAGAGAGCTCCTCTTTCTTCCCCTTCAGAGACCCTTCTACAAATCCAAAGTAATCCTTGTAATTTCTCTTGTAGTAACTATCCAATCTCTGTTTATGCAACAACAACACACAATTAGAGAATTCAAACAAGAGGATAAAAGCTGTCTTACAAAGAAAAAATAGAATTACTCAAATTCTTTTAGCATAGTACTATGAGGAACAATATCACCAATAAAATGAGCCGTTAATTAGGATATATAGCCATCAATGATATTTTGATGTTTAGTATAAAGACATCTGCACAGAACTGGTACACACAAAATTCTTGGATTTTTATCATAATTCAGCTTTGATTTTGAATGATTAAAATTTTTTTTTTTTAAATATATTTTTGCAAGTTGAAATAAAGAGTAGTTTTGGAGATGCTTATGGTATTTATCAACAAAGTTTTAAGTTGGAGAGTGGTATTCTCTTCCCACCTCGAATAAAGAAGTAAAAAGAAATGGTTAATTCATTTAAGCATTGTTTAATGTAGGAATTTGATTTTGGTTTATTATCTTCCCTCTTTCTTGGTTTGCGGAGAGGAATGATATCATTTACTTGGTTTGCGTAGGTATTATATTTAGAGTTACTTTGATGAGATATTTTTGTGGATGTGTATAGATGATGGATAAGAGTTGGATTGATTTGCCAAATAGGATGTCGAGCGAATACATTAATGGGATTGATGAATTCCTTGTGTTTGCCTACACCAATAGGGTTGAAGGTTCGATGATCAGTTGTCCGTGTAGGAAGTGTGAGAATCGATACTGTTTTGTACGAGAGGGTGTACGGGAGCATCTGATTTTGAATGGTTTTTTTAAAAAATACAAACATTGGATTAATCATGGGGAATCTTACGTATCTCTGCATGGTAATCGAGAGAATGAAACATTAGCTAATTTAGACATTAGGGATGATATGATCGGAATGATACAAGGGGCTATGGGAAATCCACATGCCGGTATAAGTGTTGAGGGTGATGAACCACAGGGGCCTGATCCCCATGCATCTGAACCCCAGCTCGGTCCAAATACAGAGACTGCAAAGTATTTCAAACTTCTTCAAGATGCACAAAGTGAATTGTATCCGGGTTATCAGAAGTTCACATCTTTGTCATTCATTGTTCGACTTTTACATTTGAAGGTGCTTAATCAGTGGACAGACAAGTCTGTTGACATGTTGCTTGAGTTATTGAATGAGGCGTTCTCGTTGGTGTGAAACTCCCGGACTCATATTATAAAGCTCAAACGGTCACAACAGATTTGGGCTTCACGTATGAGACGTGGGATGCATGTCCCAACAGTTGCATGTTGTTTCGAAACGAGGACGCCAATTTTGATAAATGTGTCATATGCAACAGTTCTAGATGGAAATCAAATGGTGATGGTGGTTCAAATGGTCCTAACAAATGTGGCAAACGAATAGCTGCAAAACAGATGAGGTATTTTCCTTTAAAGCCAAGGTTGCAGAGGTTGTTTATGTCATCCAAGACGGCCAAGTTAATGAGATGGCATGCAGAGGAACGAACTGATGATGGTGTCTTCAGGCATCCTGCTAACTTCCTTGCATGGAAAGATTTTGACCGTCGGAATATTGACTTTAGTAATGATTGCTGAAGTGTAAGGCTTGGCTTAGCATCTGATGGTTTTAACCCATTCAGAACGATGAACATAGTTCATAGCACTTGGCCTGTTGTGCTCGTTCCATACAACTTGCCGCCATGGATGTGCATGAAGCAATCATTTCTAATTTTAGCCGTGCTTATTGACGGCCCAAAAGGACCTAGTGACAAGATTGATGTGTATATGCAACCGTTGATTGAGGAGTTGAAAGAACTATGGAATGAGGGTGTGTCAACATTTGATGCATCAACAAATCAAATGTTTCAAATGCATGTAGCTTTACTGTGGATAATTAGTGATTTTCCTGCATACGCAAACTTGTCAGGATGGAACACTAAAGGCGAATATACATGTCCTTGTTGCAATAAGGAAACTACACCGTGTTGGTTGAAGCATAGTAGGAAATAATCATACTTGGGTCATCGCAGATTTTTACCTACTGGCCATAAATTCCGGAAGGATAAAGTATCATTTGATGGTAGTCGGGAAGTCAGACTCAAACCAAAATTATGGTCTGGAACTGAGATGTTGCTACAATTAGAATCTGAGGGTATTTTAACCCAATACAAGAGGGATGGATGACCTTAAGGAGAGGCATATGAGACAGGTAGAGAAGGAGAAAGCTGGACATCGCACCCATAGTTGGAAGAAAAAGAGTATCTTTTATGAATTGCCATATTGGGAGCACAATCTAATAAGACACAACCTCAATGTGATGCATATAGAGAAGAATGTTTGTAACAATGTGTTGTGGACAATATTAGGGGTTGCAGGAAAATCGAAGGATAGTGTTAATGCTCGGCATGATTTACAAGATATGAATATTAGAAAACCCCTACATTTGCAGTTAAGAGGGTCGAATAAAGCCTATTTACCACCAGCACAATTCACGATGACCAAGGATGAGAAAGATTTGTTCTTGAAAGTGTTGAAGGAAGTAAGAGTTCCCGACGGGTATTCATCCAATATATCACGTCGTGTGCGCTCACATGATAGAAGCATTGGGGGTCTTAAGAGCCACGATAGTCATATTCTGATGCAACAACTTATTCCATTGGCTATTCGAAGATCGTTACCGAAGAATGTAATTGAACCTTTGATTGAATTGAGCAATTTCTTTAGACAATTGTGTTCGAAAGTGAATCGTGCGACGGATTTGCAATATATTCAAGATCGTATCGCTATAACACTTTGTCATCTAGAGAAAATATTTCCTCCGAGTTTTTTTGATATAATGGAGCATTTGCCTATACATCTAGCTGATGAAGCCTTATTAGGTTGAGTGATTCAGTTTTGATGGATGTATCCAATTGAGAGGTATCTTCTTACTTTGAAGCAATTCGTGCGTAATAGAGCTCATTCTGAAGGATCAATTGCTAAAGGATATCTTATGGAAGAATGCATGAATTTTTGTGCACAATATCTCAATGATGTGGAAACCAAATCTAGTCGACCCGTGAGGAACTATAGTGGTGCTGATAATTTGGGTCATGCTATTGGTGAAAACACAAGCTTTTATCTTGATAATACTTCTTGGGCACAAGCTCATCAGTACATCTTATTCAATACAAGCGCGGTTCAACCATTCATAAAGTAGGTTAAGTCACTCACTCAATATTTTATTATGTTTTATTGAATTTTCAACAAAATTTTTTGTATTGCTAAAATTTCAATCTACACAGCAAACACCTTGAAGTATTTAAGTTCAAAATGTCTCGTGTCGACGATCATCAACTTCGGCGTGAACATTTTGAAACTTTTCACATTTGGCTCAAGGAACATGTATGTATTTAACTCTATAGATTCTAGTTACTTAAGTCGAACTACATTTTAAATTTTACATTTTCGTGTTAAATAGGTCCAAACTTTGCGAAGCACTACTGATGTCATATTTTCTGAAGAGATTATTCTATTGGCAAATGGTCCTCATAACCTGGCAAGGAGGTTCAACGGGTATATACTGAATGGGTTTCGGTATCGAGTAAAGGCCATGGATGATCGTCGAGCCACAGAAAATTGTGGTGTAGCTTTGAAGGCAGATACCATAAGTTATGCTAGTCGAAAAGACAAGAATCCTCGTGTGGGGTTTGTGTACTATTATGGACAATTGACAGATATTGTTGAGATTCGATATTCCAATGAGAAGAAACATGTGTTGTTTAAGTGTGATTGGATTGACAACATTCACGGAAAAAAAGAAGATGTCTTCAATTTCACGTTGGTGAACTTCAATCATTTGTTGTACCGAGATGATTGAATTACCAATGAACCTTTCATCTTGGCGTTCCAAGCAGAGCAAGTTTGGTATGTTGCAGACCCGTTACAACCAGACTGGCAAGTCGTGGTAAAGATGTCTCAAAGAGGTTTATTTGATATGAGTTCGACTGATCCACAAATCGAGCCATACATGAGCCAACAATTGGAAGAAAATATAATGCTTCGTGATGAAGAAGTTGGTTGGGTGAGGGAAGCCGTAGAAGGGGAAACAGTTGATGTTCAAATAGGCTGATATTTAATCAACATTAGTAATTCAATTAAGGCCAAGGTTGTAGTTAATCATTAATTTCTTAATTTACTTTGTTTTTGTAATTGTATTAGTTCAATTAATGTCATATTATAGTTGATGACAAACCATTGTCTATGTTTCTAATGTCAATTAATGTTATATTGCTTGCAGATTATTATGGGAAGGAAGAGGAAGCCGGATCATCCCCGGCGCATGATGTCTGATGTGCTACATAACAGGACATCAATAGCACCACCATCAGAGGAGGCATCACATCGGCCACCATCGAAGGGGCCATTAGTGCCACCACCATCTGAGGGGCCATTAGTACCACCGCATCGACCACCATCAGTGGCACCACAGCAGCTACCATGTACTCAGCCTCCACGCCTACCATCGGTGCGTCCACCATCAGTGGCACCACAACAGCTATCATCCCGACTAGAGTCATCAGCTTATGAGCCATCTGCAGGTATATAAATTTGCTTTGATTTGTATGAAACATATATTTATTTATGCTCATTATATATAACTTGTTTATTCTCATTGTATTTTGCAGATCCTTCGACTTCTTCACAGCCCACCTCAGGTATAAGAATTCGATTTGTATTCACATTATTTAAATTTGCATTTGTTTATTACCATTGCATATTGTTTATTGTTATTGTATCTCGCAGGTCATGTTAGTTCTTCATCAACCTCGACTAGACGCGGTAGAGGATGTGCCAAGGGCATTAAAGAGCGGGGTACTGGTAAAAAGCTGGACATACAATTTGATGAAAATTACTGCCCAATAGGGGATAACGTGGCTAAGTTAACTACTCAACTTGGCATTATTGTACGGAATGGTAACATTGTTCCTCTTACTTTTCTTGACTGGAACAATGTGCCTGATGATATTGTTGATGCTATCTGGAAGGATGTGAAGGTAAAAGTATATTTTTGTCCACAAATTCGAATTCCAAAATTGTGTTATTATTATTTAAACTTTGAAATTGTGTTTTATAGAACACTTTGAATATATGTCCAGAGGAGTACAAGCCAATCTGTATGAAAAACTGCAACAGCATATGGAAGGATCACAAGAACAAGATTAAGGCTAAGTATTTCAAGCCTAGAAGTTCTGATCTTAATCTGAAGGATGATGTTCCTTTGCACATTGTGCCAAGCCAGTGGGAAGGACTTGTGGAGTATTGGCGTACTTCCGATGCTGAGGTATACAAGTAAGTTATATTTATGATATGTAAACATACAAATCATATTTACATACTTACATTTGTTGAACCTGTTATAGAAAATTGCAAGTAGGAACGCTAAAAATCGGCGAGCTCACGGCATAACTTATATCACAGGGCGTACTACTTTCTCTCAGATACGGCATGAGGTTTACATTTTATTGTTTTATTTTTGTATATAAATAAACATTGTATATTTGCAAATTATTTGGATTCTAATTTTCATATTTCTAAAAAAATGTAGATGACCAGTAAGGGGGAGTCTACTGATAAGATGAATGTTTGGCTTATGACACGTAGAGTAGATGACCCAGAGGTTATTCGGACCTTGGTAGTTTCCAAACACCTTTGATTGTATTTAAAGTTTATTTTTTATGTGTCAACCATCTTAATTTGGCATATACTTGTATGTCTTATTCAATACATGATGAGTTTAATCGTCAACTCTCTATGCTACCTGAGGCTGGTCGGACTTTAGAGGCTAGGAATGCCATTTTCCATGAGTTGATAGGTCATGACGGACATGGATATTGTCGCACATACGGGAGAATTGTGCCTCGGAGAGCGGTGTATAAAGATGGTGTTGGGCCATCACAGTCAACACCCCAGCCATCGACTATTGATCAGATCACGCAGCAGGTTCGTGCAGAGCTAAGGGATGAGTTGAGGGAGGAGCTGCGAGCAGAGTTCTCTACACATTTATAGCAGATGAGAGCTGAGATGATGGCCTTTGTGTCACAGGGGGCGAGTGTGGATCCCAATAGACAGGTTCGATATAAATTAAATTGTTTGATAGTTCAATTTTCACACAAGATTATGTATAAAATTCGAATATGATTAACACATTATGCATTGACTATCATAGGTTCCTGATGCATCGAGTGGCCACTAGGCATTTAGGGAATCTGCAGAAGACGAGAATCCATATACATCACCACCAGAAGATCAGGTATAAAATGTATCTTTGCATTCTAAGCTAAAATGTATCTTTGCATTCTTTACATTCTAAGTTAAGAGACTTGTGGGAGAAGACAGGACTCAAATCGGGTTCTCGGATTGGGAGTTAGAGCCGGATTTAGCACGAAACTTGGCACACACGACCGCGTAGGCACGAGAGACTTGTGGGAGAAGACGGGGCTCGAATCGGGTTCCCGGTTTGGGAGTTAGAGCCGGATTTCACTTTAGGCAAACTAGTTCCTTAAGAAACTTGAATTCGAGGTGTTAACGCCCCAAAATCACCAAACGGCGTCGGTTTAGCATGAAACTTGGCACACACGACCGCCTAGGCATGAGAGACTTGTACGAGAAGACGGGGCTCGAATCGGGTTTCCGGTTTGGGAGTTAGAGCCGGATTTCACTTTAGGCAAACTAGTTCCTTAAGAAACTTGAATTCGAGGTGTTAACGCCCCAAAATCACCAAACGGCGTCGGTTTAGCACGAAACTTGGCACACACGACCGCGTAGGCACGAGAGGCTTGTGGGAGAAGACGGGGCTCGAATTGGGTTCCCGGTTTGGGAGTTAGAGTTGGATTTCACTTTAGGCAAACTAGTTGCTTAAGAAACTTGAATTCGAGGTGTTAATGCCCCAAAATCACCAAATGGCGTCGGTTTAGCACGAAACTTGGCACACGCGACCGCCTAGGCACGATAGAGTTGTGGGAGAAGACGGGGCTCGAATCGGGTTCCCGGTTTGGGAGTTAAAGTCGAATTTCGGTCTAGTCAAAATTATTTATCAAACTATCTTTCTAATTATATAGTAGTTAATTTTTTTATATTTTTCTGTAATTAAAATATTAACACCATTATATAGTTATTAATTATTTTTATTTTGTTTTTTTCAGATATTTCCTGAGTAGCAGTTTGCTCCTTGTGGAATGCGGGCGTGTAAAGATTATGACCAACTTTTGTTTTTGTAACCCACGAAAGAATCAAGACGAAAACTTTTGGTTTTGATTTTGATTTTGATTTATGTTATTTAAATTTGTGAACAACATTATGTATGTATTATGCGACATTATGTAGTGGCATAATTTTTATTGTAATGAATTTTTATTTATGTATTGTTATGAATGGAACAATATTATGAATTTTCATCATTTGCCAACTTTTGTTTATGTATGTACTTATATAATTATATAATTTTTGGATTTTTTTTAGTTATTTTTCATTTAAAACAGGTTATTTTTATATTTTTAATAATTTTAAAACAGGGTTTTTTTTTTTTTTAAATTTTTTTTGAGACGGCAGAACACCCCACCGCAAAAACAAATTGTACCAGGCTTTTTGCGACGGCACCCATACTGTTGCAAAAGGTATGGAATTTAATTGAAAAATGAGGCTTTAGCGACGGTATAATTGCCGTCGACAATAGTCATTAGCGACGGCTTAGGTTGCCGTCGACAATAGTAATTAGCGACGACACTTTTAGCGACGGGATTTTTGCCGTCGCAAAAAACTCTTTTAGCGACGGCAATACTGTGTCGTTGCAAAAAAACCCAGATTTTCATCCATTATTGGCGACAGAAATTTACCGTCGCAAAAAAAAAAAATTCCCGTCGCAAAAACAATTGCGACGGCACTTGCCGTCGCTAAAGCCCTTTTGCAACCCCCTTTGTTGCGACCCCTACTTGCCGTCGCAAAAAGATATTTTACCGTCGCAAAAAGCTTTTGAGACGACATTTGGAGTATTTGCGACGGCGTTTTGCCGTTGCAAAAAATAATTTTTTTTGTAGTGAAATTAAATTTTTTTTTACATAACCTTTGATCATCGAGTCTAATACAATTTTCTCGCACGAAATAGACCCTACTATATATGTGGGACCAGTAAGATGTATACAAGAAATAATAAGATCACTAAAAATGTGAGTTATCATTTTTATTTTATGAGATTAGTTATCATCGGATTCCATATCTCGATTAAGAAAAATAATTTGTCAAACAAAAATAAAAAAGAAGTGTTGATTCAGATCTCACTTTTCTACTTTTCAAAAGTAACAAAGTCTTGACAAAATAAGATTTTAAGTTTTATTTTTACTATTAGATAAATAATTAAAAATCAAAATTGACATGGACTTCACACTATTGGAGTTCACTTCACTTATCATTTTTTTCCCACAATAATTGTGGAAAAAGTGAAGTGGGAAAATAAAAGAGAAAAAAAGGAAAAGCAAAAGATGTTTTTTGGAGTTACAACTTGGTGAGTTCC
The DNA here is from genome assembly GCA_036172215.1 of Camellia granthamiana. NCBI lineage: Eukaryota > Viridiplantae > Streptophyta > Magnoliopsida > Ericales > Theaceae > Camellia > Camellia granthamiana. The sequence goes on along the minus strand of CM069911.1, from coordinate 4,747,863 downwards.
AATCTCCAATAACAGAGTAAAACCAAACCAGTCTTCCAGTCAATGGGAGTCACTCTGTCTTTTTAGACTCCACAGACTTTTCCTCTCTAAAGTCTTAACACAATGCGGGCTATCAGGCTCATTTGGGCCGCACACTTTTCCATCTTTGGGCCCATCCTTTTGACAAAGGACTGCTTCAATGTTGCATAGGCCGAGTCGGACTCGGTACTCGGTTAATATCAATTAAAAAAAAAAAGAGTCAGCCTCAATTGAATTAATTGGTGATAAATCTAATTTAAGAAAGATATAAGAGCATCTTTATCCGATTATCTAAATTTTATCTTAAAATATTATTAAAAAATTCATTCTATATTTTAAGAATCACTTTTTCATTTATTTCCCCCAATAGACTCCCTATTATTTCCCTATTCTATTAACAAACTCCCTCTTTTTTTCTCTATTTTATTAAAATATAATTTTTAATTATAAATTTAAAAAAAAATAAAAATCATAAATGTGTATTGTAGTCCCTAAATAAAACAAAGCAAAAAATAAAATAAAATTATAAGCAATTCCTATTTTAAGGAAGTGTTTAAGGGCTCTAATGGAAGGGTATAGGGAGTAGGGGTGAGCATGGTCCGGATTGGACCAGATTTGGGTAAAACCAAGACCAATCCGTTGTCTACGGTTTCTGAAAAATTGGAACCAATCCAATCCGTTTAAATCATGGAACCAATCCGAACCAATACGGATTGGATCGGTTTAGGACCACGGATTCACATAATTAAATAACAAAAATATATATATAACACTTTAATTTCATAAAAATATAAATATAGCGTTATATTAGTTCCACAATAGTAACATGTTTTTTTATAATAGCGACATACTGTTCTAGAATTTAAATAACCATAAGAAAACTGGTTTCACTATAAGTATTTAGACCATTACAAATTAAAACTAAAAACTAATAAACAAAAGTAATAAAAGAAGATATTATACGGTTTTAAGTTTGAGTTTAGATTTTATATAGAATAAGAGAAAATACTATGGGGGAGGATATATAATAAAAATATAGACTATTTGTATACGGTCCGGATCGGTTCCAATCCGGAACCGTGGGGTTCAATCCGGAACCAATCCGTGGACTACGGATTTTTAGTTCTTCAATCCGGAACCAAACCGCGGATTCAAAAAACCAATCCAAACCTATCGGATTGGACTGGACTGGATCGGATTACAGATTTCACGGATTCCTTGCTCAGCCCTAATGGGGAGCCACTAATCCCTTAAAATAGGTAAGGATGGCATTTAGGGGTTCTATTAGGGATGCTCTAAGGCATTATATATTTTTGTTGATGAAAAGTCTAAGCTTTATGAAATAATTTGGTGAGAAGTTCTAAAGTACATTTTGTTTTCAATTTTACCTCTTGACTCTTTTTTTTATCTATTTGACTTTTTATTGACTATCTGTTCAAATTTATATATTTTTTTTCTATCTGTTAAATTATTTTCTATATGTTCAAATTTTTTGCCTATCTATTCAATTTTTCCCCTAAATTATATTTATATGTTCAATTTTTTCAGTAAATTCTATTTAGCTGTTCAATTTTTTTCCTGAATTCCATTTGTTATTTTTTTTATCTGTTCAAATCTTTATTATTGAAATCCACCAATCTACTATCTGTTCAAATTTTGAACATATCTTTTTTTATCTGTCACAGATTTCTTTTACAATCCCGCTAAGTAGCTTAAATTCTTTGTGGCTCGAATGGCTAGAGGTGCCAAAACGATATCGTTTTGGCACTCTTTTTTTTTCTTTCTTTCTTTTCTTCTTTATCATCCTCTCTTCTTCATTTTCCCTCTACTCTACTCAACTCTTCGAAAAAATCTAAATCTAAATCTAAATCAAAAAATCAAAATCAAAATAAAAAAAACAAACCAATACACAAATCTACCAAATCTACACAAATAAAAAAAAAAATCAAAATCAAAATCAAAATCAAAACCAAAAACAAACCCACAGCAACAGAGGAGATGAGAGGAAAGAGATAAAGCAGAGACAGATCTATGTATTGTCACGACCCAAACCCGCCCCTATGGGTTTAGTACCGTAACCGGCCAGTAATCCAAGATTACTGAAGGCCTGCTTAACAGTAATACAGTAAAACAGAGTACAGGGGCATGGCGGAAGCCAATACAGTAAATAAACAATGTCCAATGAGCTGTGACAGTCTGTATGCCAAAAAGATTTTTCATACATTTATACGGAACAGTACCAAACAGTATGCACAATATTTACAATATACAGTACAGGGACTTAATCCCTATTAAGCAGTACGATAACAGTCTATGCAGTATTACAAAAACAGTACAAGACAGACGGGGAAATAAAAACACCCCTAAGCCATAGCTTGGCAGGCTCGGAACCTTGCGGTGAGGCACAGTGGTTGGCTTGACAAAACTGGAGTTACCCCAACGCTCCTAGCTGCGGTCTGGTGCCTGTACACCTATATATATATGAGCAGTGAGCTAAAGCCCAGTGAATAACATAATGCGTAAAGAGGTTTAGAATGAATGTCCTTACAGTAATGAAAACAGTTCATTAAATCAGTATTCCAGTCTTTCAGTCAATCAGTCATATGTGGTACATCTGTTAGCATAACAGTACAGTAAGCAGTAGGTCTTAAAGACCAAACAGTAATGATGGCCATCAATCAGTAAACAGTAGTGGTTCCACAAGGGAACCGACAGAGATCTCTGTAACAGTAACAGTAGACAGTAGGTGCTAAGGATGCCACAGTACAGTTCAAAATATAGGACATACATTCATCCAGTAAACAGTAAACAGTTTAGTAAATAGTTCAGTTCAGTATTCAGAAGATAATCATTTTGAACATATCTTTACACAATTGTTACTCACAGAGTTCTGGGCTACAGTAGGCTAGAGCGTCTCCTCGGAATGCCAACCCTATACAGTTAACAGATTGAACACACTCTAAGTTTCACAGTTGGGAAAGATAATTATTAACTCCCTATTATGCCTCGGTGTGTTCTACATCTATATCCTCATTAAGATGTCTAAAACTAGGCCTAAGAATGCCTAGGATGGAATGAGGATGCAAAGATGTACACAGAAAATATTTTCAGAATTTTCAGTGAAACAGGGCCCCGCTCGAGCGGACATGCAACAAAGGTACCCGCTCGAGCGGCAACTATCCCGCTCGAGTGTACTGTAAAAGTACTGGATTGGTGAATTCTCCTCTCGACTCCCGCTCGAGCGTGAGACACAAGGCCCCGCTCGAGCGCCAACTTCCCCGCTCGAGCGGACTGTAAATAAGGCCAAAGTGCTGGGAGCTTGATTTCCCCGCTCGAGCGGCACTTCCCCCGCTCGAGCGGACGACCAAAATCTGAAAAACCCAGATTCGAACTCTAAGTTCAAAACCAAGTTTTCAAACACCAAAATCGATCCTCTTGGGCCCATTTTCTGGAAAACTCTTATAAACACATAGAATAACATGTTTCAAAACTCAATTTAAGAAATCAAGACCCAAGGGTGTTTAATTCAACTCCAATTCAAAACCATTTTTCAAGAGCAATGCTCAAATAGAACATGCATAGGTTAAAACCATTTCAAAGCTTCAATTCTTGCTCTAATGAGCTTCTTCCTTTCAAAACAAGTTGAAAACATGGACTCAAGCTTAATTATGAACATGCATGTGACAATTTGCCATGAAATCAACTCAAAATTCATCAATACACACATGCATGCATGGAATGAGTCCTAATCCAACATGCTAGAACTAATTCATGGCTCAACTCTCAAATTTGGCATGAATCATGCAAGAACAATCTTAAATACAACAATGAGAGGTTCAATTACCTTACCTAGGTCTTGTAACTCAAATGTAGAAGCTTAAAGATGCAAAACTCCTTCAATTCTACCAAGTTCTCTAGCAAATCAACAAGAACAACCCAACTCTCTCTCTCTCTCTCTCTAGTTCGGTGGTGAGACAACAAATGAGCTGATGAAATGTTTTGTATAAGGCTCAAGTGATGTATAAGGCTCAAAAAGTGGAGATAGTGGGCCATTAAGTGGTCTAAATGTAAATATGTCCATTTCATGTAATTTGACACCATTTAATCTAATTTAATCCAGTTTAATCATACTAAATCAACTTCTAATTAAATATACCATAAAATCACATAGATTATGGTGATTACAAATCACTAATCAATTTCTGGTTCGGCCGCCGATAAGGCCTTCAATTTACAGTCTAAACAAAACAGACTGAACAGATAATTAAACAGTTAAACAGATAAAATGCAATTCAAACAGATATAGGCAATCGATTCAGTTTCAGATTTAGTCAATCAGTTCAGTAATTCAGTCAGTTCAATTATCAGTCATAGTCAATCTTAGTTTAGCAGTAATCGGTACTCAATCAGTGACTTATCGGTAATCAGTGTGAGGGTTATTACATGTATACACAGAGAGGACCATCGCGACGGTGATGGTGGCGTCGGTAGGTGGATCTTTCTTCTCTCTTCCTCCCTTTTCTCTCAACAAATCTATGTGTGTATACACACAGAGGACCATCGCTACGATGATGGCGACGGTGTCGGTGGGTGGATCTTTGTTTTCTTTTGCTCCATCTTCTCTTCTTTCTTCTCTTTTCTTCATATTTCAGGGAGAAAAAAGAGGGAAAACAAATTAAAAAATTTAAAACGACGTCATTTTGAAATTTGGGACAGTCGAGCCTCAAAAATTTTGAGCTACCAAGCTTTATTCTTTTTTTTATCTATTGCAATCATTATCATCATCAACAATAGTCTGTTTCATCATCAACAACAACTGCAACTACAACTATTAAAAAAAAAAAAAACACACATACACACACACCCACACATATCCATATACACACTGAGGTCTACGGAAACAACAACAAAAAATCTAAACATGTTAGATTTGAGAAATACACACACACACACAAAAATAAATAAATAAATAAAATTGAACAAATCTAAATAATTAAATAATTAAATTAGTAGAAGAAGTGAAGGGATTTTTCTGCAACTCTCTCCACCATCAGCTAGGGTTATACACTTCCCTTATTCTCTAGAGGTGCAACTCGGGCGGGTTCGGTCAGGTTGGAGGTTTGCCCAAGCCTAGCCTGAATTGTGTTTGGCAGTGCCCAAGCACACCTAAGCCCGACCATCAACCCGAGCATAGCTGCCCAAGCCCAGACCAAGCTTCATTATTTGAACTCGGGTTAGCTCGAATTGCCCGAATTTCACAAGGCAACAAACAGCTTCTGAATTTTTTCATACAACAAACAATGCTTCATTATATACATAAGTCCATTAGTCCATACAACAAACTTAAACATCATCCCAGTCACAAACACTGTTACATGTAAAAGTAAATTTCATAAGGCAACAAACAGTGCTTCATTATTCCATATAAGAAATAGAGTAGTTCTTAGGCATTAGGCAAAGAGCATTTCTCTAATGCATTGTAAGACCAGGATTGATATCAGTATCGATATCTTCAAATTTCATCCAAACAGGTAATTTCCAATCAAATGAGTAAAAAAGATTGGCAAGTACAAGCTCTACTGTTGCAACTCCCAGATTGATTTCACAATGCTCTTTGACCAGATCCAAATGGAATTAGTCCAAAGTCCTATAAAATCAATATCACCGGTTTTGAGTGGTAATCGAACGACGAGTGACCAAAAATAGACAAATTGAGGCACAAATACAAACACAAAGAGGGATCTACTAGTTTTGTGTGGCATTGAAGCTTATCGAAAGGGTGGTGTCGTCGTCGTTCATGGTGTCATCGTCGTCTTCCGCCGTTCTTCAACTCTCATGAAGAAATGAAATGAGAGTCTGAGAGAGATGAAAGAAAGAATAGATAAGGTAGGGTTGTGTTTTTAGTTTTAATTTAATGGTCCAAATAAAAGATGCTAATCCAAGGGCCAAAGACCACCCAAAAAAATTTAAAAAAATTAAGGGCCAACTTATACATATATTTTATAATTTATATAATATATTAAATGCAATTCGGGTTCGAGCTGCTTGGGTTAGCCACTGACTCTGCTCAGGCTCGGCTCGAATTACAATTCGGACATAAAAAATCTGTCTAGGCCAGTCTAGATTACAAGATACTGAGAGATCTGGAAATGGAGATTTCTAAAGAGAGAAAATATGAGACAACATAGTGCTTGTTTGTGTTAGGGATATGTCAAGACACTACAACGCCTCTAAAACAAAATGATTGCAAAGGGGATTTGGAGAGATCTGGAAATGGAGATTTGGAGCCTTTTGAACAGATCTGAGGACATAACCATCAACGTTTTGTAAAATATTCTCAATCTTACTTCATAACTCCACAGTTCCTCGGACATAAATCTTTTATAAATTAATATATATAACAACAAATCAAGTTAAAAACTAACAAAAATTAGCAATTCCATAGCTAAATAATAGGCTCTAGAGCTGACCATCACTATCAACAACAATTGGTTACAATGATCAACTTATAGATCTTGCAAAACAAATATAAAAAATTTGTGTAGGCATAAAGGAAAAACAATTAGAGTTATCAAAGTCAAGACCAAAATGAAGCAAGTTCTTTAGCATGTAAAGAATAGATCTGCTCATCTTCAAGGTCAACGGTGGTGGACCCGCCAGAGCTGTCGCGATGCCTCCATCGTCATCACCATTCATCTATGCAGACAAATTAATGACTAAACAATACATAGCGAAATCGTAACCACACTATAGTTAAAAGATCAGATCTGTAACTTGATCTAGAAGAAGAAAAAGAAGACACAAGAGCGCCGACACTAGTTGTTGGATTGGAGGTGGATGGTTGAGTGAATGACGTTGACGCTGTGACAACCCTCACCACTGATTAGTGCTAATCTATGATTAAGCATGTTAAGTAACTGATCTGATTGAAATTCTGAACTGATTGATTGAGTGTATTAGTTTAAATGCAAATCTATCTGTTTGACTGCTAAATGATCTGTTCATGTGTTATGTTTTAAACTGCAAATTGAAGGCCTTATCGGCGACCGAATCTGAAATTGATTAGTGTTTTATGCTAATTAGAATTTATATGATTTTATGGTAGATTTAATTTGAATTTGATTTGGTATGATTAAATAATGTTAAATTACATTAGTTGCATTATTTACCTTTTTGGCATTTAGTGGGCCACCTATACAATCTTGTTTGGGAGCTTAGCTTTACACCATCTCATTCATTTCATCTAGAGCAAAACCAACTAGAGAGAGAGAGAGTTAGAAGAAACTTAGCTCATCAAGAATTGCTTGGAGAACTAGAAGAAATTGAAGAGAGATTGCATAATTTGAGCTTCTAGACTTGAAATTGAGGACCTAAGGTAGGAGAATCATCTTCTTGAACTTGAATTCTAGTTGTATCTTGCATGGTCCATGAGCCATTAGTGATCTAAGTCTAGAATTGGTTCAAAATGTTGAATTGAGTGGTAATCCATGCATGCATGTTTACATTTTTGAATTTTGAGGTTGTTTTCTTAGAATCCTCACATGCATGTCCATATTTGGGCTATAGTCCATGAATTCATCATGTTTTTGAGTGAATTGACTCATTTGATCAAGTATTTGAAGCTTTGATGTTGATTAAATTCATGCATGTTACATGTACATCATATTCTTGAAGTTTTGTTTGGAAATGGGTTCAATTGAACTACCTTTGGGCTTTGATTTTGCAAATTGATCTTTGAAACATGTCATATTATGAGTTTTAAAGTGTTTTCCAGAAAATTAGCCCAAAAGGATCGAATTTGATGCTTTAAATGTTGAGTTTCATGCTTGGAGACAAATCTAGAAATTCCAGATTTTGGATCCACGCTCGAGCGGGGAACTCTACGCTCGAGCGTACACTCTGAGTTCATGCAGTCCGCTCGAGCGGGGAAAGTAACGCTTGACCGTGAAATGCGTGTATCTAGTACTTTGCATGTGTTTACAGTCCGCTCGAGCGAGTGAATGCACGCTCGAGCGAGGACTTGTGTCTCACGCTCGAGCGGGGGTCGAGCGCCCATCGAGTGTGAATTTCATGCATTCAGTACTTTTGCAGTCCGCTCGAGCAGATAAAGTCACGCTCGAGCATAGCTCTTTTGTCTGCATGTCCGCTCGAGCGGAGAAAGACACGTTCGAGCGAGACCCCTATTTCAGCAAAAATTTCAAAAGTGTTTTAAAGTGCATCTTTGCATCCTCATTCCATCCTAGGCATTCCTAGGCCTAGTTTAAGGCATCTTAATAAGGATAATGCTATAGAACCACACCGAGTCAAGATAGGGACTAAGTTATTGTTTCCCAAATATGCAACTTAGTGTGTGTTCATCCTGTAACTGTGTAGGGTTGGCATCTGAGGACGCTCACTAGCCTATCTGTAGCCCAAAACTCTGTGAGTAACAATATTGTAAAGATATATTCAATCATGAATATTTTCTGAATGATCAACTGTACTGCTTTCTGAAATGATATTTCTTACTGAATGAATACTTGTTCTATTTGTGAACTGTATTCGTGGCATCCATAGCAATTTACTGTTACTGTATTGTACTGCTACTGTCACAGAGATCTTTGTCGGTTCCCATGTTGGAACCACTATTGTTTACTGTTATGATGGCCATCAACTGACTTTCGGTCTTTTAAGACCTACTGTACTGTTTTGCTATGGGATGTACCACATATGACTGCTATGATTGAATGACTGATATACTATTATAACTGACTGTTTTAAATACTGAAAGGACATTCATTCTTAACCTCTTTACACAACTGTTATTCACTGGGCTTTAGCTCACTGTTTATATATATATATAGGTGTCTAGGCACCGGATCGGAGCTAGGAGCGTTGGGTTTAACTCCCTTTTTGTCAAGCCAACCATTGTGCCTCACTGAGAGGTTCCAAGCCCTTCAAGCTAAGGCTTTTTGGGGTGTTTTAGATTCATCCTTTCTGTCTCTGTTTTTGTATAGACTGACTGTACCTGTACTGTACTATTCTAATAGGGATTAGGTCCCTGTCCTAGATGATTGTATATGTATGTATATACTGTTTTGGTTTTGAATGTGAATGTGTTATGAAAAGTCTTTTTGTATACAGACTGTCGCAGCTCATTGGACATCTTTCATTTACTGTTTTGGCTTCCGCCAGCCCCTGTACTCTGTATTATTGTTATTACTGTTAAGTATGCCTTCAGTAATCACAGATTACTGGCCGGTTACGGTGCTAAACCCATAGGGGCGGGTTTGGGTCGTGACAGACGCTGACACCTTGATTGTTTCATCGCCGGCGTCCTCATCAAGAATGGCTTTCTTCACGACGGCAGTGCGACTGCGGATCTGGTTTTAGTGGTAGCTGTTGGACAATCTTCATTATATTTAAATAAATAAATTCTGTTTGTGTACTAAACAACAAACAGGATACAAAAGAGATATAAGAAATGAGAGAGATTGTTTGATTACAAAAATTAAACCAATAAATAAAATAAATAAATAAAAATAAATTTTTATGTCGTTACAAAAACAAAATCAAAATCTGATTTAAATAAATAATAAAAAAACAGAAAATAAATTAACAACTTACTCGATTAATTTCTTGAACAAACTTTTGATCAAATCCAGTGTTTAACACTGTGTCCTTAAGACATATTCGTCCTCTCCACGGTGCTTTTAGATTTTCGAACGTCTATCTCCCAGGATAAAATGATCAACAACGAATAAATGCGGCACTACAATTTATTCGCACAACGAACACACTTAGTGTATACACTCTTTCTCATAGAAAATAAATGTAATTAATGCAACAAAATATGCAGAGAGCAAAAACAGAATTTTGGACAAAAAATTAGAGTGAAAAACAAATGAGGGACTTGTCTTATTTATAGATGCAGTGGTACCCTTTTAGTTTGAATTAAACAGGTAGCATACCTGTTTGAACAGGTATTTAACCTGTTGGGTTTGAATTGGAGCTGTTTGGGTTCAAATTTGAATTCGAACAGATATCAACCTGTACAGAATTCCAACCGGGTTTTTTGAAATTTAAACAGATTCAAATTTGTCCGGGTGGGAAAAAATCGAACCCAATTTTGAATTTAATTTCCGAAATTCAAATTCAAAAAATTAGAGTTTAATTTTAGAAAAATAAAATTCAAATGTTTTTGGCCCAAAAAGATAGGTATTAGACCGGACAAGCCCAAACCAACCACGCATCCGCACCCAAGCCCAGGCCTAGGCCAGCCCGAATGGACCGACGGCGGTAGCATGTGTGTGGTTATTGTTAGGTCCAATGGGTCTAACCCAATTTGCCTATAACCTCTCCCTTCTACAAACTTGGGGTGCCTCTTGGGGCCATCCTCAAGTTATAATTCCAAGCCTTATAAACCCACTCAAAACTTATCTACTAAATCAATGTGGGACAAGTCTTACACCAAACCTTTTGGAAATTTTACCAAAAACACCATTTCCATAGAGCTCTCTTTGGCTTCAATTTCCTATTCACCTGATAATGGTTTTGAGCAACCAAATATACCATGTGAATCACAATGCGACATAGAACGCGTTACCACTTAGACCCGCGAAATTTGACACATAGGTCCCACCTAAAAATTTAACCAAAGTTATGAAAAAATCAGATTTTTCCAAAACTTCCAAAACCATTTCTAACAGTGGCAAATCTGAGAAGGTTTGAGTGGTTGATCTTCTACAAGATCTGGTCACTCCGACCAGATCTAAGCGCTGAGAAGAAGTCATTGTCAAGGGTGAAGTGGAGGAAGTGGCAGCCGCGATAGTAGTGACAGTGGTAGTGGCAGTGGCAGTAACAGTGTCGATGGTATTGGCATTGTCAGAGACGAGAGAGGGCTAATTTAGGAATATGATTGAATTTCTTTTGGATTATATTATCTTTTAATTTTTTTTATATATTTATTTTAAAAAAATTAAAAATTAATTTTAAATCAACTTCTCAAAACAATCAAAAAAGTGTGTATGTCCGTTGTGTTTGGTTTGCGCCGTTACCCCATACATATATATGATGGGTATTTTAATCATTTCATTTAACTATGTCCTTATAAACATGTTAAAATATCGCAATTTTTTGACATATAAAATTTTAAATTGAAATTTCAAACGAATGCACTTCTCAATTTATAGGATTTTGATGTGAATATTTATATAAAATAAATAAATAATTTTATTTTTTGTAGACTATTTTTGGGAGATTTTATTTACACCCAAAAATCATTTAGTATGTTTAATTTCTCAATACTCTCTATTAATTATTTAAGGTTATATTTTACTCAAATAATAAATAAATCAAAACTCTAAATTAAAATATTTTGAAAAATCCTTCTTAGTCACATACTAAACGAATGGCACGGAAACAAGGCAGAGCTCACTTGCTTGCTCCCATGTCCATCCAAGGGGAGGAACAAAAGTGTTTGGATGAAGGGGTCCCACCCCCTCTTCTTTCTTAGGTTTTGGCTAATAGAACAATAGTTGTGTAAGCTGTTTGGCTCGTGCCTCCCATAAAATAAAAAAAAATAAAAAAAAAAAATCTTTTGATTATCATTTTTATCTATTGTTTAATTTTGTTTAAACTTTATTATATTTGAAAATAATAACACAATAAAAAAACAATAATGTTGATAATAATTGTAAATTTTGGTGTGATAGATTAGAATTTTGGAGTGAAGAAAAAGAAAAAGAAAAAATAACTGACACTTGAGAAAGAAGACGAAAATGGTGTACAATGAGAAAAAAAAATTATATTGGGGTTTAGCTTGTACTATCCTTATCACTAAATTTATATTAAAGCAAAATAGAAATTAAAATTTTAATTAGATGTACTACAAATAGAATCACTGCTGTTTTTGGTTGAAGAACCTCATAAAGTCCGGCCCATCAAGGTAGGGTGATTATTTGCAGAAGAAAATTAATGGGCCCAGGAAGGAAGGCCCAATATAATCAGAGGAAATAAAGATACACAGACTGCCAACTTTGTGTTTCTTTTCTTCTCAGTGGAGCACAAAAGTGCAACTTTTACAAAGTAGTGCTTAGTACATAAATTATATAAATAATATAAAAACAAAAATTATATAAATATATATATATTGATGTGACAGGGCTGTCTTTCTATTATTATTTATTTTATTAAAAAGAAGGAAAAAAAACTCATTAAGATGTTTTTATATTAAAAATGCTATTGACCCATCATATTTTAGTGAATGACTCAAGCCCTGTTTGGAACAGGCTAATTTAGTAACTTTTTGATTATTTGGCTAAAATATGAGTTAAAAAAAACTAGTATGTTTGGAATGACTTTTTGACTTTTTACGAAAAAATGTGCAAAAAGTAGAAAGAAAATAGAATCTTTGACTTTTTGGTATGGGTTATTGACTTTTTGACTAATTTAGTAACTTTTTGACTTTTTGGCTAAAATGAAGGGTTTCCAAACGAGGCCTGAGTATGAAAACTTTCAAAGAACAGTAATTTTCAAACCAAACTTATCTGCTTTCGAATAAATGTAAATAATAATACCATACAAACATAATCTTTATATTGAATGATGTGAGTCTTTTATAATCTTTTCATTTTATATCAAAACACTACTCACGATTTTAAAAATATTTTTAAATAAAGTGTACAAATTTTATTTGTGTTGGAAAGCAAAATAAAGAAACTATAATAATATGTAACCAACCAACCAACATGAAGGAAATTTTGAATACAAAACCAAATGGATCATAATTGAACAAAGTTACACTTGATTGCACAACTATTTAGCCACCCCTTAGTTTCAAAGCAAGCTATCATGATCATGGGTAATTTGTTGGATGCATTAGGACCCACTGCATACTCATGAAACCATTATGGAGCAAACAACAACAACAGCAGCAATGGTTGTTATCCAACCTTGGAAACAAACCTTTTTTTTAACAGGTAAACAGACACATGATAAGTGGACCTACCTCTGTTTTTTCTCTGATCTGATAATATCAGAACTATATCCATTTTTGCAAGATAGATAGGACCTCTCAACTACAAGAATCAGTTGAGAGTTAAAATATGTTTGGATCTTATATTTGTAAATTAAAAAAAAAAATTAAATTAATTGTAGAATAATATTTTTTCACCTTTTCTTTTCTTATCATAAATTCAAGATCTAAATCCGGTCTTACCAATAGTGCACAGAAATTTCCTTTCGGCCAACCATACATACATACATTATAAATACACATTTTCTAAATGTTCTAAACGTGAAAATGTGAAGCAAAATCAAAAAATTTCAAACCAATAATAAAGAACATTATGATAACACATACAATGATGATCTATCATGGCTAATATGAATTTGACTAAAATGGCTAAAGCCTACAATTTTTTTATTATTTTTATTTTAGATGTAACCCTAAAGCCTACAATTTTTATTATAATATTATTATGGTATAGCAAAGAAAAAGCAATCAGGCAAACAGTAAAATTACCCCCCCAAAAAACATCAGACCATGATGGTATCAGCAGAATTACAACTCTGAATATTGGAATGGGCCAAGCTGAAGTACAATAAATCTCATCTTAATTACTAAAATAGATATCTAAAAAAAAAATGAATGCTAAATATAAAAATTAATTAATTAATATTTAAATATAAAAATCCCACTTTGAAATTTTGTCTAGACTGCCCTGCATTGTGGAATGGATGATGGATAAAAAACAATATTTAATACTGTCCATTCATATAGTACATTAGCATGGACTAATGATGTTATGTTAGACTCAACTTTCCTTGCAAAACTCATTAATGGTATCATAATAGCATGACCTGTGATGATTTCAAATAAATTTCTACTCACCTGTGTCTAATTCAAAGAGAACCACCATTGAACTTTCAATGCTCATTTGCCTTCAAACAACATCAACAAAAATGTTCCGAACCAGTAGATCATTGAAATTCATCTCATTCACAGTATGATGATAGCATCCACACAAAAAAGTGCAGCCATAAGAAGGAAATATACCACGCTCTTCTCCTGACAGTTGCCATTTACGATTATGCCATGTTTGGTTACTGAGAAAGTGAATGACAAGAAAACAAGACTCGTGTTAGAATGACATTACATGAACTTTCTATTTTTCTCCACAATTCACATACTATTAAGCATTGCATAACAGACCGGGATGAGAGCGAAAAGAAAGTCTTACAACATCTGCTCAAGTTCGTATGATTGTTCATTTTGCTCAAGTTAATTTGCAACCCAAAGCAATGGCCCTAAGTATACTAAGCAAGAATGACAACTGGGCATGCACATAATTGTAAAACATGTTTTGAAGGTCATATTATTGTTGAATCAATCATCTAAGCCTTCAAAATTATTTTCAATGATCATTGCAATCACAGTGCAAACAATCTACTTGCAAACAGGATACATTTCTAATTTCGATTATCAAACAGGTTAGTGCCTAAAAGGCTACAACTTTACATAACCAGAGCTATACTGGTTTTTCTCGAATTCCTAGCTCTCTACTAACAATAGCAATCAACAACTGTAAAAAAAACAAACTGGAAAACAAAGTTAGCAAAACTGTGACAGGAAACAGAAGCAAATGGAAAAGGAACAAAATTTCCAAATCCTTACGAATAGACAAGATAAGCAAAGAAAATAATTAAGATGAAGCAACCAAGAAGATCCCATTTGTTTGTTCACTTTACCCTTTTCCATAACTTCTATCTCCTTCAGTGTTCTATTATTTACAGTAGGCAAAATGTGAAGATTACCCGTCTCCAATTGGACTCAAATGTCGTCAACTAAGTAGAATCTTTCTCTTGTGGTTCCTCAATTACTGCATTTTTCAGTGACATACCATCAAGGATATCACTTTCTGAATCTGTCTGAAGATCTTTAAACATGGCCATCACTTGAATCATGGTTGGCCTCCGGAAAGGCCTGTCATCTAGGCACTCGAAAGCAATCCTCAGATACTGGTACAGTTCAGCTTCACTGTATTCATTTGAAATCAACTCAGGGTCCAATATCTCCTGAATTCTCTTCTCTTTCTGAAGCTGTTTTGCCCACCCCACAAGATTGTTGTCGTCACCAAACTCTGATGGATCGATTGGTCTTTTTCCAGAGAGAAGTTCAAGCAGTATGACACCATAACTGTAGACATCACCCTTTGTTGTGCACCTAAAACTCTGATAGTACTCTGGGGGAACATAACCTGGAGTCCCTGCAAGGGTGCTCACACTGAGATGAGTGTCCAGCGCATTCACCAATCTTGCCATACCAAAATCAGACACCCTGGCTTCAAAGTCTTCATCAAGAAGGACATTGCTAGATTTCATGTCGCGGTGGATGATGTGGGGGATGCAGCTGTGGTGAAGGAATGCTAGTCCTCTCGCTGACCCAATTGCAATCTTCTTTCTTGCTGCCCAGTCGAGCTTTGAGCCCCCTCCTTTGGCCCTTTCATGAAGAACAGACTCCAAACTTCCCCATTTCATGTATTCATACACTAGAAGCCTTTCCTCACCAATTTTACAGTAACCCAGCAAGGGGACTAGGTTTCGGTGTTTGATCTTCCCTATAGTTTCCATTTCAGCCATAAACTCTCTGTCTCCCTGACCTGTGACATGAATAAGCTTCTTGATCGCAACAACACAACCATCTTTCAGTTGGGCCTTGTAGACATCGCCAAACCCTCCAGAACCAATCAAGCTGTCAGCACTGAAACCGTTGGTAGCTTCAAGCAAATGGGCAAAGGTCAGCTTCCGCAGAGGCTTCTCAAATGTGGCAACATTGATGCTCAGAGGCTCGGGAACACTGGATAGTTTCCAGCTGCTGCTACCAGACGTTGGAAGGCTTTCGATGTACTTGTCTCTTTTCTCCTCCTTTTGCTGGTGCTTCTTTATCCTGTAAAGGGCCAGCCCGAGCACGAAGATACAGAAAAGAGAGGTTACAATGCCAATTACCATCTCTACAGTCACTGACTGCTTTTTCCCTTGATGTTGAAAGCCTGGTGGATTGCGCGATCCATTTCCAGAGCCACAAGGAGGCAACGGAAGCCCACATAAACCAGAATTGTTCTCGTATCTTGAAGCTGGGAAAGTAGTTAGCTGAGCACCTGAAGGGATAGGCCCTGTGAGGTTGTTGTTTGACACATCGAGATCACTGAGAAACGACAAGCCCCCTATTGATCCTGGAATGAATCCCTGGAGATTATTATGAGAGAGATCGAGAACTCCAAGAGCCTTCAAACCTCCAAAGCTGAATGGGATGTTTCCGGTTATATTGTTGTGTCCCAAATTCAAGACCTGCAAATAGTTCAACGACCCAAAGTTATCCGGAATAGTCCCTGACAAGGAATTGTAGGAGAGATCGAGGTAGATCATGGTGCCATTGCTTGCAAATGTGTAAACCGTCTTGCCAGAGTAAATTCTAGTCAATGGGCAAGAGTGTACCATAGGAAAATTTTCCAGCCTTTCTGAGCGAATGTCCTCAAATTCAACTAGTCCTCCAGCACCTCTGCAAGATGTCCCGCCCTCATTTCTCACAAACACAAACTGTTTCCCAGAAACAGCTCCAGGAACAACTAGGCCAGCATTGTCAGCAAGATCAAGTGGTATGGGACCGGTCAGGGCATTGCTATTCAAATCAAGCCAGATTAGGCTCCGACAAGCACCTATTTCCAATGGGATCTCTCCAGTTAGTAAATTGTTACCCAATTGGAGGATTGCAAGATTAACAAGATTCCCAATACCTGAAGGGATTTCTCCGCTCAGATGGTTGCTGGAGAGTGAAACCCAAATCAGGTTTGTACAGTTAGCAATGGACATGGGAAGGGTTCCATTAATGAGATTGTTGTTGAGAATCAGGGTCTGAAGATTTCCTCCATTGATGCAAATGTCTTCTGGGATTTGCCCTGTTAGGTTGTTAGCCCACATAACAATGTCTGAAAGTTTTGGCAGGGTCCAAATCTCCAATGGAATTTCACCTTCAAGATTGTTGAAACTAAGATCAATTGACCTCAAGTTCCTGCACTTTCCAAGCTCAGTTGGCACCGTCCCGGTGAGATAATTGTTGGACAGTAATAGTTTTTCCAAGGCTGTGGACGACGAAGATGAGCAAAATACAGATGGTATGTTCCCTGTGAAGGCATTAGAACTGAGGTCCAGCACTTGAAGCTGAGTATTATTCGTCAAGGACAGTGGCACAGGACCAGATATATTGTTGAAAGGAACATACAAATACTTGAGACTCGGGAGAGCACTGATTACCGTGCTGAGAAAATTGCCCGAAAGCTGATTCTTCCCGAGGTTGAGGCTGAACAACGAAGAACATTGCGAAAAAGTTGAAGGAAGCCCACCAGTAAGATTGTTACCAGAAATATCAAGCACCTCAAGAGTCCCACAAATCTGCCCTAATTCTTGGGGAATCTCTCCAAAAAACCCATTTCGAGCCAAAGAAAGCTGCCTCAAATGCTTGAAATTCCCCAAGAACACCCCCGGGATCTTGAATTGAAGCGCATTGTACCCGACATCAAGACTCTCAAGAAGCTGGCAATTCGTCAAGCTATTCGGAAAACTCGTGCCAAAGAGCCTGTTATAGGATAGATTGAGTATGCTGAGATTGTTGCAGCTCTCGAATTGAAGACTAAACAAGTTGCCGGTGAAGTTATTGTGTGATAGATCAAATACACTGAGAGACTCCGGTAAACCCGTCACGAAAGTCACCGGAATATCGCCGGAGAAGAGGTTGTTAGAGAGGTCTAGCGTCCAGAGGCTCTTGCAAGACCATAAAGTACTGTTACCCAAATTTCCAGTGAGCTTGTTGTCTGAGAAATTTAACAGATTGAGGGTCTGACAGTTGGACAGAGAGTAAGACAAGAGAGATGAATCGGAAATCCGATTGCGAGAGAGGTCGAGCTCAGCGAGGCTAGGCCCGAACTTGAGAGTCCCTCCGGGGACGGAGTTGCGAGAGAGATTGAGAACTCGAAGGCGGTCACAGGATTGAAACAGAGTCTCAACAGAGAGAGGTTCTGAGAAGTTGTTGGAAGATAAATCGAGGGTTTCGAGGCGGCAATACGGCGGAGCTCCGGCGGAGGAAAGGTTGCCAGAGAAAGAGTTGCGGCTGAGATGGAGGGAGGCGAGACCCGGCAACGCCATGAGTTCGTCGAGGCGGAGGCGGCCGGTAAGTCCACCGCCGCTGAGATTGACGGCGGCGACGCGGCCGCCGGAGCATGAAACGCCGTGCCAATAGCACGGGGTTGAAGAAGAAGAAGACCAGTCGGTTAAGAACCCATTTGGATCTGAATCGATTGAGGAATGTTTAAAAGCCAATAACGCTATCAAATCATCGTTTTCTTTTGCGTCTGACTTCACAATCAAAATACAATAACAAGTTATCAGTAGCTTGAACAGAAAGTTGAGAGAGGAAATGAGTTTGTGTTCCATCGATGATTTTGATGATGATGATGACACCTTCCATTCTCTTCTCATGTCTTGAATTTTGATGGGTATACACCACCAACTGCATATAAAAAAACAATCCGTCAAATGCTTTTATATTTGGTGGGTTGAAGAAGAATCTTTTTCGCTTCTACTGTCTCTCTCTACATTTCAAAACCTGTAATTGAACAAAACAACAATTCAATTCACCGGCAAACCAAGAAATCCAAGAATAGAACAACCCATATCTTCTTTTTTTTTTTTTTTTTTTTTGATTCATGAACAACCCATGTCTGACTAGTTATATATGTAAAGATTATAATGTTACTATGAAGAATAAGAAAAGCTCAGAGAAAGCTAACAATGGATAGTGAGAAGGTACCAAATCGAAGTCTTTTGTTAAGCAAAATGACAGATTACTGCTGGGTTCAGAAGGGTTGGGTACGATGATGTTTCAGAATTGTCGGATGTCACAGGAAATGAGTGAAGTGAATTTATGTGGGTGGGTGGTGTGATTTTGGATTAGCAACCGTGAAAGGGATTTGTTTGTAATAAAACGAATCTGAAACCCAACTCCAACTCCTCTGCAGAATTTTGGGGACCAAAAGGCAACAAACAGCAGTATTTACACACGAGAATTTTTTAGTGATATCAGGTGATAATGATATGAGCAGAGAAAGAGGAGAGCTAGTAGGAGAGGAGAGCTAAAGTGAGAATAGATAACAACTTGAAGTTTCAGTAAGAGAGGGAAAGAGAGGGTGCGTGTGTTTCAATTTACCAATTTTTATACAAAATAAATTTTCATATAAATTTTTTGAATAAATTGTACTCCGTTCACTTGACTTAAAAATAAAAAAATAATAAAAAAAAACGAGTAATTTTCACAATTTTATACTTTAATAAGTTTAAAGGGAAATTTATGAAAGATGTAAAGCTAAATAATGTAAAAACAAAAATTAGTATAAAAATGTTTGATAATAATTTTTTTTATTTATATAACTACTGATTTTTTTATAAAAACGAGACTATGGATTTTGGTGTAAAAAAGAAAGGCAGGAGAGATGTAAATTATATACAAATTAAATTTTCTCTTATTATATTTTTAAATTTATTATTTAAATTTATGATTCAAATATAAAATAAAAATATTTAACATAATTATATCAAATTTATAGAATTTATTATATTTTTTTCAAACTTCATAAAATGTTAATGTAACTTATCCAAAATTTGTATATAAAATAATGTAATTTTTGTAATTTTTTAATTTTAAAAAATTCCATCATTGTCATTTAAAAATTACAAAAATAATACATCATTTTGAATTTCAATTTTGTGTGTTTCTTTCTATCGTGGAAGTTTGAGAGGGGGAGGGAGGGAGGGAGGGAAAAGGGGGTTAAATTGTCATTTTGCAATTTGTGTGGGTGGTCCAGTCAAAGTTGGGGTGGAGGGGGAGGATTTGATTCTTTACTTTTGTTTTCTCTCTCTCTCTCACACACACCTAACGTAGGGTCTCGCTTTCGGAGGTTACGGGGCATCTACGTCTTTCCGTGACATTTATTAAGTAAATAAATAAAATCCCGCATCCCCCATTTTCAAAGCTGAAAACATGATTTGATGTAGGAATTGCGGCATATTTTGAAAAGTGGGTTATAATTCACTTCTCAGATTATAATTTATTTTTTTTCTTATAAAAAAGTTGCTTATAAGTTATTTATAAGTAATTTTTTACTAAAAAGTTGATTATAACTATCTTCCCAAAATAATCCTGTATTACGAATGTTTTACATGGCGTGAAACTCACATAATATAAATTTTATATTTATGTGAGTTAATATTTAATTACAGTGATATTACATACATTAATTAATATATATATTAATATATCAATTAATATTATATCGTTATTATTAATATCATTTATTATACAAATTTTAAATACTTAAATTTTATAAAATTATATTAAATTATCTATTAATATACTAGGTAATACATTAATTAATACATATATCATTATTCTTTTGATTGTATTACTACTCTCTAATCTTCTTTTGAGTGCATGGGAGGCAACTTCTTCTATCCTCTATTTATTTTTTATTTTTTTTAAGTACATTGCAAGAATCTCTCTTAAATTTTTTAAAAAATACAATCATAATTTTAATTTAATTCTATTGATTTTTTTTTAAAATTTTTATTTATATAGTACTTAATTTTATTTTTATTCAAATGGATATAAAAATAATGTTATCTCTTTTATATTAAAATGTATATTTTGTTTTATTTATCGTTATATCTACACACCATTTGCATTAATTCAGATTCATTTAACCTTATTAAAAAGAGGTTAGTGTACTTATAGTAAAACTATTAGACTAGTTGTATATATATTTTTTAATTTTAAAGGAGGTCGGTGTAATTTATCCTTTTTAAAAATAATTTTAATATAAACAATTAATGTATAATCTATATTTATTATAACAAAAGTTGAATTACATAATAGCGTTATTGTTATTTTTTACACAAATTAATTAATGAATAATGTTATGCAAATCTTAAAAATTTAGACTTAACCCTTATCATATTTAAAAAAAAAAAAAAAGTTTGTATAAAAATTTGAAAAGAAGAACATTTCATCAGTTGATTACCATGACACAATCACAAAGAAAATAAAAATAAAAAAACGTAGGCAATTCTTTTAAGAAAAAAAAAGAAGTCAAATTTGTGATAAACTTAACCAACTTTAATGATTGGAGTTATAAATTTTTACATAAATTTAAAAATATTTATAAATATATCACTGATTTGTAATTTTTTTATTCTTTTGCGTGCTGATAGGGTCTTGAATAATGGTCCCCAATAATATTTGACTTAAAGTCCAATTTATGACACTTTCCTAATGGTCACTTGAAGATAAATATTTAAGGTCTTGTTAGGTATCGGGTTGTTTTTGAGAATATGATTAAAATGAGTGTTTTGGAAAGTTAGTAAAAAATTAATTTTTTAAGTTTTTAGGTTTTTTGGTAGTTTTTTTTTGGCGAAAAATTAACTACTTTTGAGTAAAAAAGCTTGCTTTTTTGGCTAAAAAAACTAAAAAGTAAAAAAATTGACTTTTTTAGCTTGTTGCCAAATTGAGCCAAAGTTGTTTTTTGATTTTTTTTTTAGTTTTTTTTTTTTGAAAAAATATGTAAAAAATATATGAAAGATAATATGACTCAAAATGGATTAAAAGTTGAAATATAGTTTTTAACTATCTTCTCAAAATAACCCTTAGAGCTCGTTTGGCATAAATGGTTTGGGCTAAAATAGTTATAAAAAAATCAAATAAATTAACAAGTTAATAAGACAAAATGTCACATTTAAATCATAATTATTTTATTTTTTCTCTCATAAAAACCAAAAAAACCAAAAAACTCATTTCAAACGAGGTTTTTTAACCCTACACTAATAGCCAAAAATTAAAAAACCAATTCAAATCCCTTGTTTTCTCTTTTCAGAAAACACTTTTCAAAAAATTTTACTTTCTTATTTTTCGTGTTTTTTTTGTTTTTACTGAATTTTTTTTAATATTTTAAACAATTTTTTTACTTTTTAAACACATCTAACATAAATACACCTAAAAAGTAAAAAAATTGTAAAAAAAATCTTTTAAAAATTCGCTAAATACCAAAAATATAAAAAATACAAGAATTCAGTACATTTTTTGTATTTCTATGTATTTATTAATTTTTAAAAATATTTTTTCACAAATTTTTTACTTTTTAGATACATCTAACTAAGGTGCATCTAAAAAAGTAAAAGAAATGTTTAAAATTTAAAAAATATTCACTAAAAACAAAAGAATACGAAAACCAAAAAACTTAATTTTCAAAAAACTTAATCCAGAAAACTCAAACCAAACATAAAGAACCCTTAAAAGTTAAAATTTTTGTGTTTTTTTTTTTAATTTCTAAAATATTTCAAAACGAACATGTTTAGGCCTCGTTTGGGAACAGATTTTTTTAGTAACTTTTTAGTTTTTTGACTAAAATGTGATGTAAAAAAAACTAGTATGTTTGGGATGACTTTTTGGCTTTTTACGAAAAGATATTCAAAAAGTAGAGAGAAAATAAAATCTTTAACTTCTTGATATGGATTGTTGATTTTTTGGATTTTTTTAGTAACTTTTTAACTTTTTTACTAAAAAGAACACTTGCCAAAGGAGGCCTTAGTTGGCTAAAAAATAGATTTTTTTTTAAAAACTTTTTCACTCATTCAAAGCATTGATTGCAACTATAGTAATTTTGAGCTTTAAAGAACTCATAAAGTTATAAGATTGAACAGTTCATAAACACATGTTTAGATTTTTTTTTTTGGAGTTAGTTAAAAAATTAAATTTGTTTAACATATTTTAAATTTTTTATAGTTTTTCTTTTAATAATTTTTTAGAGTGATTAAACTGAAATTTTTGCGGGAAATGAGTTTAGAATTTTTAGCAAGTAGTTTTTTTTAATCAATAAATTGACTTTGGAGCCAACCAAACAAAGCCTTAAGCACCTCATGATTTTCATAATTCACTGTGGGTTAATTATATGGGATCAAAATATTTTAACTTTTTGAATTGGAGGGCAACCATTTTCAAATCACAAGATAAATTTAGACTTTTTGGTAGACCGACTCCAAGTCAAGCCACACATAAATGCCGTGAAAAGTTGATTACAACATTCACTATATTTGAATTTTGGAATTGTTAAGAAAAAGAAAAATAAACAGAAAAGATAGAGAAAAAAATTAAAGAGATATATGTTGAAAAAAAAAAAAAAATCATTTTTTAGTTATCTAAAAAAATATGTAAGTTTATTATATTTCTATTGATAAATTTAAAATTTTAACATATTGATTAGAACTCTTTTACCTCACTAGTAATTAGTATTATTTGATCTCCATTATTATAACAGGTGATATTATATATACTAATTGATATATCAATTATATATAAACTATAAAAATTTAAAATTTTAAAATTATATCACATAATTATTAGCACATTAATTAATATATAAATTAATATGTATAGTTTTATTCTATTATAATTATAATTTATTAAATTTGATTGTAATATCTTCTACGAATCAAATAGACGAAAAACTCTTTTGTCAAACCATTAAAATAAAATTTAAAAAATATTTAACATTTCTTATGAGATTCTAATATTTTGTAATTTTCGATGGTCCAATTTATTATCATTATAAAATAATAATAATAAATTTTTTTTTAAAGTATGAAAGTGGATGCCAGGATTTTATAATCTAGGGAGGTGGAATGGCACTGTGAAAAAAACGACATTAGGCACGGGGCGCGGGGGGTCTTGGGGCTCGGAGCTTCGGCGTGAGTTGCATTGCGTATCTTCTCTCTCATCACATATATATATATATATATAATTTGTAATTTTAAGGATAAATTATAAATATATTTTTTAAAATTTACTTAAAATATACATTGTTTTTTATAGTTTAAAAAATTATAAATACCTTCTTATTATAATTTTTTATTTAACATAATTAATTATAAAAATGAAATTTATAATTGCTCTCCTATATAATAATAAAATTATCTAAATTATTAATTGAAATATATTTTTAATATCATTAAAAACTGTTAATTGATTTGATAATTTTTTAATAAAAGAAACAATTTATTATGAAATTAGAAATTTCAAGGAGTAAAATGTAATTTATCTTAATTTTAATGTAGGTATTTCATACATATTATTATAAAAATATGTAATTTTAATATAAAATTTTATAATATTAATTATAAACTATGTAATCTAATTATAAATTGATGTAATAATATTAAAATTTTATTACTCATTTACTACATTTTTCATTACATAAATTTATAAAAAAAAATTATACATTTTATAAAAATTCACATAATATATATTCTTTGACAAGATGCACACCATAGCATAGCATTTCACACCAAGTAGGTAGGTATCATTATTTTTTGAAGGAGGAGAAATTTTGTAGGTGAGTTGGGGGGTGCATTTTGTCTGTATGCACCGTGCACGAGCGTATCTTATTCTCCTCCTCCTATCAAATATCAATGCTCTCTCTCTCTCTCTCTCTCTCTCTAAGAAACTTTGGTAGAAAGAGAGAGGGGTGTCCTTTTCTCAACTTGTTCGGACAACTTTCGTTTTATATGAAAAAATAGTATATGTATATTATTAGAAAATGTTTAGTAGTTTAAAATTATGTGGTTTAAATGACTTAAATTTATCAAAATGACATCGTTTTACACTTATTTACATTCAAAACGACATCGTTTTACACTCATTTACACTTAAAACGATGTCGTTTTGGTGATTTGAGCCATAAAATTTTGAGTTACCTAGCATTGTTGTATATTATTACTCATTATTTAGGCTTGATTTGGCATTATTTTTTTAGTTAATTTTTTTGTGTTGGGAATTTTTTATTTTAATTTTTTAATCTTGTTTGATTTTTATTTTGAGGTTTTTTTAATTTTTATGAGAGAAAAAATATAATAATTATTAATAAAAAATAATATTTTATCTTATTAATTTATATAACTTTTTTTTATTATTAATTATTTAGCTCCAATTTATTGGCCAAACCATGGCTTATTATATTATCATATGTTTGTTTCGTTCTAATTTAATCCGTATTCCTCGCAAAGAAACCTGGCAACGATTTTTGGACCTCCTGACATGATTATTAGGGCAAATTACATATACCCTTTCGAGGTTTAGCAAAATTATAAATACTTCCTGAGATTTGAGAAATTACAGATACCCCCTGAAGGTACTATTTACATAACAAATTAGGAGGCAAATTGTTATGAAAATATAAATCTCATGGGGCAATTTGTTATGAAAATATAAACCTTAGGGGGTATCTGTAATTTCTAAAACTTCAGGGGGATATCTGTAATTTAGTTAAACCTCAAGGGAAGTATATGTAATTTGCCCTTATTATTATTAGTATTTTGTAAATTAAAATTATATAATTATTTTTTGAATAAATACACGCTGAGTCTATGGGTTTTGAAAATTATATTTTATTTTCAAATTTCAAATATAAATTTAAGAATAATTTTTAAAAACAAAATGTTTGAGACCTTAAAAAAATTGCAAAATTTATACATAATACTTGTAGGATCCACATTTATGTAAATATTATGTAAAGTTTTTAATAATATTTTTTTCATAAATTACACTTTGCTCCGTTTAGTTTTGTTATTTTTGTCACTTTTACCTTTTATATTTTAATAATAATATATTTTTTATGTCATATGATAGCTAAATTACTATTTTTTTATATGTAATTTTAAACAAAAATTAACTTTAAATATAAATTAAGAAAATTTCAGTTAGCTACCATATAAAGGGTCAAAGTGAAAAAAAAAATAATATTCAAAATAAAAAAATAATCCAATATAATAAGTATAAAGTGTAATTTACCATTTTTTTTTAGTACCTAACGTTGCTCTTTTCAAAATTTATAACATTACTTGTAAAATTTAATTTTATAAATTGTAAATAAATTTTGGCCCCATTTGGTGGAGTTTTTTTAAACTTAAAAGTTGATAATTATAAATAGTAACTAAAATTACTCATTTCCTAGCTTTTAAATAATCAAAATTTTTTAATTTATTTAAACTATTTCTATTTAATAAATTATAAATAAAAATTGTACTAAATAATCTAATGTAAATTTTCAAATTAAAAATAATTATAATCATTCCAAAAGCAGTAACAAACCGTCCCTTTGCCAAACAGACACACAAGGAGGGGGCAGAAGAATTATAGGTCAAGTTTGGCATACTTTAAATAATTCATTTTTTTATCTTTTTATTTTTTTTCATCACATCACTTCTCTATTTTTCCGTACATTTTTTTTATAAAAAGATAAAAAATACACTTATTTAGATCATCCCAAACAATCCCGTAAAACGTCTTAAAATTTCTTCAGCCAGTTGGGTTGGGCTTTTTCTCCACACGAGTGTTGTGGGGCCCATTTCCTCGATTTTTTTTTGACTTTTGTCCTGTCCTGATTTTGCGTGTTGTATATCTATCTAAAGACTGCGACTGTGGGTCATGAGTTTGTTAAGAATTAGTTTAACTTAGATTAGACGTTCTCCTATGTACGCTGTAGACTCTGGTACTGTACCACCTCATTCTAGGATATTTGTGATGAGTAATGGATTAAAATATTTTATTAAAAAATAAAATAAGTTAAAATAATAAACTAAAATAAAATATCATATTAAATTTATAATAATTATTATTTTTTTATAATTATCAAATCAACTATTAAAAAATAAATTAATTTTCTAAATACAATTATTTTACATAAATTAAAGTAATTAAATAAACAACTAAAATAACTACTTATCAAACAAGGTTACCATTCAACTTGTTTTGTTTTGATTTTCAGAAAATACTTTTCAAAAAAATTTATTTTTTTATTTTTCATATTTTTTTTGTTTTCAATAATTTTTTTTAATATTTTAAGTAATTTTTTTTAATTTTTAGACACACTTAACATAAATATACACTTAAAAGGTGTAATATTTGTGAAAAAAATATTAAAAAATTCACTAAATACCAATAAATACAAAAAAAATAAATAAAAATTCAGTACATTTTTTATATTTTTTTGTATTTATTAAAATTTTAAAATATTTTTTCATAAATATTTTACTATTTAGATACATCTAAATAAAGTACATATAAAAAAAATAAGAAATTTGCTTAAAAATTTTAAAATATTCATTAAAAATAAAAAAATATAAAAAATAAAAAATTCAATTTCTAAAAAACTAAATTCAAAAAATTAAAAACAAACACACTAATTATTTATCCTTCACCACGTTCATTCACTTATTCACATGTGCCGGCTTATGCTCATGCATGACTCATCCATCCTAATCTATCTATCCTCTCTCTATTATAAATGGATCATTTTTTCATTCAAATTATCATCATGTTCTAAAAATTTAACCTCCTCGGCGCAATGCAGTTAATTAAGAGGAGGTTTCAAGTTGCTACCAACATAATATTTAGGGCTGGTTTGGGGTGTCCTAAAAAAGTGTACTTTTTGTCTTTTTGGACTAAAAAAGACAAAAAAAATATGAAAGTTTGGGTTAACTTTTTGACTTTTTATGAAAAAATGTATATTAAAAAATTGTATAAAAAAGTGTGTAGGAGATGATTAGATAGGGGTGGGCCCCAGCCGTACAACCGGCTGGAGTTGAATGGGAGTTGAAAATTATTGGCTACTTTTTGTACAAAGAATTGGACAGTTTTGTTTGGCCCGTGGGGGTCATCACGGGTCCCATTTTAATAATCTAAACCGTTCAATGTGTATAACTCGTCGAACACTATGTACCTATAAAAAATCACGTTAATCGGATATCGATAGCTATCTGATCAGATTTATTTATTTTTCAATCATTAATTATAACACCATCCATTTGTTGTACATAACTGATTTGATCATATAGTTATTGATATCCGATTAATGTGATTTTTTGCAGACATATAGTACTCGACGATTTCTACACATTGAACGGTTCAGATTATCAAAACGGAACCTTTGATAGCCCCATGAGACGAACAACAATGTGTGTAAAAATCACCCAATCATTTCTTTTGTTTGAAAATGCCGCACACAGCAGCATGCAGGAGTCATTTCGGTGTGTACGGAAAGTTTGAAAAAAATTTGATTTTTTTATTTTTTTTTGGGTGAATAGTGATATCTTTTTGGATTTTGGAGTAACTTTTTGACTTTTTGGCTTATATAGCTTAAGCCAAACCAGCCCTTAGTGTAGATTCGATTCTCTTCCATTGCACAAATCTTATCTTAAGTAAAACTTATGTTGAGTTATCGGTACAAACTCCCAGATTATAATTTGTTGGCTGTATAATTTATATAAGCCAATCATGATTCAACACGTAGCATGAAAAGGGCAATTTGGAGAGATAATACAAATTGCCAACCATAATCAGACACGTGTCAACCCATACTGATAATAATGGGTTTGCGTAGCACTGGAATGATCAAGGGATATAAAGTGATGTGGCCTAACGGTTACTCACAAGGTTCAAATTCAAAATTAGGAGAGAAGCCTAATTGCAAACATGGCGTAGTGGGACTGACTGTGAGGAGCATGTTCAGCGATCATAGAGGGACATTTCGACGGTTAGGAGCCTACTTCGACGGTTATTATTGAGAAGTATAAATAACAGAGAAGGTCCTAGAAAGGAGGATTCAGGCTCAGATCAAAAAATCAATTTTATCTACTTTGTTTTCCTTTCCAGTTTTTACAGTTCTTCACATTTCTATACTTCAAATTCCTGTATTGCACTTCATTCATAGGAGTAGTTTTAAATAGCTTGTTGCTGTAAACCTCTATGAGGCTGAGTCAGATCATTGTAAGTTTTTCATTTTTACTTAATGAAATTCTGCAATTTTCTTCACTTAATTGTTATTTACTAAATTCTCCTAAACAAGCCACCAGTAAAAGTCATTTTCATTAAGGCTGAAATAACTAAAACGCAATCGTCTGATAATTGGTTGGCAATTAATCTTCTGTAAGGATTGATTGATCCTTGCTGGCACGCTTAAAATTACAATATTAACCTTCGAAAGCCAAAAAGCCAACATATATTTTTGGCACGTCCGGTGGGACTAATTGAAATGGCTAGACATAGGAGATAAGGAGAAAATAAACGCCTAGAAGAATGTGTGAAAGGAGAGGTAGAGGTAAATGATTTAGAGGATAATGTGATAACATACCCTATGGAAGCACCTATTTCATCAGAATCTATGGTTGAACAGACCAGTAATGTAGAACATGCACCACATGTCGAGAATAGTGGACAAGACCATGGAATTAGGTCATCCACTGTTCCATCTACTCAGCCAATGAATTCATGGAGAGGCCTAGTAGATGCCATGGGACAATAGTTAATGAACACAATGAAAATATGGGCAATATCCTTTATGGATCGGATGAATACCTATCAACTAACTAACACAAGGCATATGGAGGAAATTTCAAATGTCCCTCAGCAAAGATTGGCTAGAGATAAACAGCCTATACAAAATAATAGACATACTAATAGTCAAACTAGTAATCAAAATTTATAAAAGACCATTACCTCAGTCTTGGTATGAGCCTCTTTTGGGGCCTATGGTAAATCAAAATGCCTTATTACTTAATAGTGAAGCTAATGCGTCATACAAGACTTATTATAGAGATCCTAATTATGAGATTGATGCAGCAGAAATCGTAGGGAAAAATCCCGTGATCTGTGAGGCGTTAATTCATAAAGACACTATAATAGATCAACAGTTTAAAAAGAAAGACCTTTATAGGAAATATTCTTTCGATTTAACAAAGGCAAATGACATTTTTGATCATTTGCTTGTAGCAAATTTCCTAAAGTTACCAAAATGAGTTAAAATTCCTTCTCCAAAAGAACTTAAAGGAAAAATGTATTGTAAATGACACAATTCTTGGTCTCACTCTACTAAAAATTGTATTGTTTTTCGGGACAAGATCCAAGAACAGATTCGAAATGGAAGTTTAAAGTTCCCAGATAAAATAGAGAAAGCTATGGAGGTTGACATTAATCCATTTCTAGAAATTGGAGAAATTACAACCAATGTTATTGTGCCAGACTTCCAGAACTTATCCCTGAAGGAATTAGAAGAGGTTAATGTGCAGATGCATGTTGCCAGCCAGATTGCTGTTAAGAAAGATACCAGAAGTTCACTAGCGAATGGGTAGGGCTTTGCAGAGCAAAGGGAGTATTCTAGTGAGGAGGCACTAGATGATGACTCTTTAGAGGTAGCTGTCATGCAGAGGATGTGTCCCAAATGCAGGTTAAGTTACAAATGGTTGAAAAGGCTTCCAATTGATGGGAAACAGTATTACAAGGATGTGCAGAAGCGCCCTAAACCAGCCAGTGCCTACAACAAAAGGCCATACCCAACTGGTCCTAGACAGCAACCATTCTTGGCTGGACCAACAGCCACTAGAGTGCATTCCAAGGGCAAGAGACCTCTACATAAGTTCAAACCACCCAACTACTACAGGATGGAGGGCAATCATCCTGAGAGAAGGCCCGGAGTGGGCTCAAGTTATAGGATCAGAGCCAGAGATTGGTCTCCTAGACTAGCCTCACACAAGATGGAAAGCAGCCACCCTGATGGAATGCCTGAATTAGGCTCAAGACAGGGGATCAGGGCCAAATAATGGCCTTCACAGGTAGCTTCGAAGCTGGCTTCAAAGGCAGAAAGAGATAGTTCAACAACTGGGCTAGTGAATTCATGGGTACTTGGGGTTCCAGATTGGTTTGTCATGCAGAACAAGCCTAAGGAAATGCCTACCCAGAGAGGTGTTGTTGAAGACCAGGGCAGGATGGTTAAACCTCATTTGGTCGCTCCAAATAATTGGGTTGTCATGACCCAAACCCGCCCTTATAGGTTTAACGTCGTAACCGGCCAGTAATCTTTGGATTACCAAAGGCCTTTTAACAGAACAACATATAGTTAGGGGCTACGGAAGCAAATATACAAAATATACGTAGTCCATTGAGCTGTGAAAACATAAATGGGATAGATAATTTTTTTTAAAAAAAAACTTTTATGACCTTACGAGTGACGTCAAAAGATATGGTATTTACACATCACTCCATGAACATATTATCTGAAATCTTGCTCGATAATCAAAAGAAACAAAGTCTAGTACATTCACAAAAACAGCCACTAAACTTGACTTAATCCGGAACCTCCTCGGGAGGCACAAAGGTTGGCTGATAAAAACTGAGATGCCAGGTCCTTAACTCTGGGTCTAGTTACGTGCCTACATACATAATATATAAATAGTGAGCAGAAGCCTACTGAATAATAACGAAGTAAAGGATTTAATGAATGAAGTCCATACCAGATTCAGAAATCATAATTCAGATTAATAAACAGATTCATATTCATATCCTTATTCAAATCATACACAGAAGTCAGAGTTTATGCTTAATTTTACGTGGTACATCCATTAGCGCTAACAGAGCAGATACAGAACAGATGCAGAACATATACAGAACATATGGTGGTTATGAGTAGCCAGTCCTATAAAGAAACCTCCGGATCCGGGTAATAAAGAATAAACATGCTGAGCCCCATGATGGAGCCTTCGGTACGGGTAACAGATTGCAGACATAGTAAGTTCCATGATGGAACCTCCGATACCGGGTAACAGCTAACAGATATCACATGATGCTAAGGATGTCACAGATACATTATTAGAAATTGGACAATCATTCATTGTACAGAACATATCATTTCAGAAAACAGATCTTAATTCATTATACAAAAATAAATAAACAAATAAAGTTGAACATAACTTTACTAAGGCCTCGTTTGGGGACTGACTATTTTAGCCAAAAAACCAACTAAAACTAGTCACACCACCTCTCTACTTTTCTGCACATCTTTTCGTAAAAAGCCAAAAAGTTACTAAAATAGCCTGTTCCCAAACGAGGCCTAAGTTATTACTCACAGTTGGCTTTAGTATAGACAGACAGAGCAAACTAATCAAACGGTTTACGGCACGTGACCTACATAACACATAATGAAAACACATTTAAAACACATGTTGGAATATATCTAACTCATTACATTCTATTTATAGTGTGTTTTTACACATTACCCTAATTATTATACCTTAAACTTGGCCTAGAAATGCCTAGGATGGAATGAGTGTGTAAAAATGCATTTGAAAACATTTGATCGAATTTTCTGAAAACAAGGTCCCCGCTCGAGCGTAGCTTCCTTCGTTCGAACGGACATGTAAAATGTGAGGGGATGCTTGAGCGTAACTTTCTCCGTTCGAGCGTTCTTAAACTTTAAAAAAGTTCTGGTTAAGTGATTTTCACGCTCGACGAACGCTCGATGGTCGCTCGAGCGTGAGACTCATGCTTCTGCTCCAACGCAACTCTTGCTGCTCGAGCGATCTACAAAAATATGAAACTTCTGAGAGCATGCATTTCACGCTCGAGCGAACTTCAAGTCGTTCAAGCGGAGATGCAATAACAAAGGTGGCCACTCGAGCGCAGAATCCCATGCTCGAACGGAGAGGTTGAATTCTGGAATTTCCAGATTCACCTCCAAGCTCCCAAATTCAACTTCAAAGCTGCAATTTCTGTTCTTTTGGGCCAAAAACTTAAGGAAACATTTAGAAACTTGTATAACAATATAAAATGAAGATTAATTCACAAAATCAAAGCCCAAAACCAAATCAATTCTTCAAAACTAAGCTTGAAATTTTGTATATACAACATGCATGCAATGATATAAGATATTGTCTCTCAAAACATAAGTAATTTGGGATTGTAAGTGCAAAGCTATGGTGAGCTCTCAACATTTAACAAAGATGACCTCTTGCATGTATGGATTGATTGTAAATTAAACACTTAATTCATGAATTAAGCATACATGCATGAATTAATCTTTCACTCTACATTCTTACTTTAATTCCCACGCTTAATCTTCTAATTTTCTTGAATTCTTGCACTAAGTAATTCAAATTCATGTTTAAGGAGTTGAATTTCTTACCTTAAGCCTTCAGCTAGCAAGTGTTGGAGCCAAACTTCCCTCAAAGGTTGAGTAATTCTAGATTTTTCTCTAAATTTCCTACAATTCACTCTAATTGTTGAAGTTCCTCTCCCAACTCTTACACTCTCTCCTCTCTCACGTTTGAGTCAAAAGATGAGGAAATTAAAATGTATATAATAGCCTTGAGTCTACAATTTGCCTTATATAGGCTTGGGTAAAGGTGTAATTATTGATTGATTAATTAATCAATTGGGTACTAATTATTCTAATTTAATTGTTCTGAATCGAATTTCAGTTAAACCTACCATAAAATTCTATATATCCTAAATAATACATAAATTAAGTCAAATTTTGAATCGGATGCCGATAAGGCCTTTAATTTACAAATCAAAAGAGAAACATGAACAGATTTTCCTACGTTAAACAGATATAAACACAAATAATACAACATACATATAATTAATTCAGAATTTGATCTTAGTAACTTGTTAGACATATGAAATCATGGATTAACGTTAATCATGGATCGGGGTTGTTACATGGGTATTACTGAAACATCCAAAAACAAAGGAACCAAATATGGTTCCAGTAATTTCTAGGTCATAAAGGAGGAAGATCCAGTGAAGGTACATTTAGTACCAAAAAGATCTGAAGGAAAGTGTGGAGAGTTTTTCATTGGCTCAGCTAAAAAGCTAGACAGAGGAAAGAGAAAGTCCAAAATTGGACTATAGTCCAAAATTGACTCCTCAGAACAGAAGAAGTTTCAACAAAGAGCAGTTGGCTAAAGTTCACTCTGAATTGAAAGCCAAGGAAAGATCCAGCTTAGCAGGTCTTGAAAAGGCTTTGATGAAAAACGACAGTGAGACAGAAGGAGAAGTTGACCTAGGCCAAAGGAAAGAGATGGTTGAGGAGGAGATGTTTGAAGCCTTCATGGCTGAACAGACATTTTTGGTCAAAAAACCAGCGTGAACAGACCATTCGCAAGAAGTCAATAGTGCTGAAATGCCAGAATGCAGCATGGAAGGTGCTTCTAAAGTAACTGAACAAGTTAGCCTGGAAAAGAAGCAAGTGCAACCAGTAGTTCAATTTGGCTCATTTCCTCCAGTATCAGTGAATATGGTGCATATACTACCACAGGAGTTTCAGACTGAAGATGGAAACCAGGAAGGTCAAGAGTTTGACCTTATTCCAGTTTCTAGTGAAGATTCACAGGTTAGTATGGTTCAAGATAAATCTAAAGTGGCCACACCGATGGAAACTGAGAACGAGAGTGGAGAAGAAGTGAGTATTAATCTCTCATATTCTTTTGAGTATCCTACAACATTCATGACACAGTATGTCAAGGCCTTGTATGTCAAGGCTTTTTTCGATGGGATACAGATGAATAGGGTACTGGTGGATAATGAAGCAGCGGTGAACTTGCTTCCGAAATCTTTTTTGAAGAAACTAGGGAAAAGGAACCCCAAATTAATTCCAACTAGCACAACCATTGTTGGTTTTGCTGGAGATAAACAGATGGCTCAAGGTATTTTGCCCATCAACCTAAATGTAGGAACCAGAGATTGCATGATGGCATTCTTTGTTATTGACAACAATGCTAAGTATAATGCTTTACTTGGCAGGGATTGGATTTACACCAACAAATGTGTCCTTCCTCTCTACATCAGAAGATAATGATGGCCTTGTCAAATAGAGAGACAGAGGAGATCAATACAGACCTTCAATCCTTTGTCGCTTATGCTGACTTTGCAGAGGGCAAATTATATATCGAAAGAGTAACATCACTCAATATATTGAGAAAACCTGATGGTTCAGCTGAAGTGACGACTGATGAGGAAGTAGCACACCTGAAGCACTTGGTACATGAGAGTGCTGATGAAGAATTCGTCGTCAAAGATGATAATGATGCCTAGTTGTAGCTAAGAAGATGAAACCCAAGAAGCCAGATCTTTGGCTTTAGTCAAGTTCATAGCATTGGACTTAAAAGCAGTAGTCCAAAAGGTTCAGGAACAAGAGAAGGAAGCCATGGTAGTTGGCTGTAAGCATAAACAACAACAGGTCAGACCTCAGACCTTTGACCTTTGATAAATACTGTACATTAGATATCGAAACAAAAGTTCAAGAAATATAGGAGGAAGAAACCTTATGAATAGACTTTGTCTATGATGAGGAGGGCAACAATGTTGAATCAGAGAAAATGGGAGCAGAACAAAGCAAAGAAATTGCTTCGAAGACAGAAGAAATCAAAAAAGAAACATTAGTGAGTTCTCAAATACAAGACCCTTTGGAAGAAGTCAATTTAGGAGAAGGGTCTACACAGCAACCCACCTACATTAGTGCTTAGTTAAGTGCTCTTGACAGGGATCAGTTGTTGATGGTCTTAAAGAGATATAAAGATTGTTTTGCATGGTCTTATAATGAACTGTCAGGATTGGATAGGTCATTAATGGAACATAGGCTTCCTATGAAGCCTAATTTCAAGCCATACAAGCAGAAACCAATAAGGATGAGTCCTGAAGTGATTCAGAAGGTCAAGTAGGAAATTCTTAAGCTCCTTAAGGCAAACTTTATTAGAACAGCTAGATATGTTGAATGGCTATCCAATATTGTGCCTGTGGTTAACAAGAATGGTAAATGAGGGTATGTATCGATTTTAGAAACTTGAATTTAGCAACTCCAAAAGATGAGTACCCCATGTCCATAGTAGATTTATTGGTAGATAGTTCAGTAGGGCACAAGATTTTATTAATGATGGATGGACATTCTGTTTATAACCAAATATGCATTGCAGAAAAGGATGTCCATAAGACAGCAATCAGATGTCTTGGGAACATTGGCACCTTCGAATGGGTTAAAATGCCATTTGGCCTAAGGAATGTTGGGCTTACATATCAAAGGGCTATGAACACTATCTTTCATGATTTCATTGGAGGATATTTAGAGTGTTACATTGATGAAATTGTAGTGAAGTCCCAATCCATGGAGGAACATTTGTTTCACTTGGAAATAGCTTTCGAAAGAATAAGAAAGTTCAAGTTGAAGCTTAATCCTCTCGAATGTGCTTTTAGTGTATCAGCTGGAAACTTTTTGGGCTATGTAGTACACAAGAAGGGAATAGAGATTGATCAAAATAAAGCCAAAGCCATCATTGAAGCCAAGCCTCCATCAAGTAAGAAAGAAGTACAAAAATTCCTTGGACAGGTTAATTTTCTTCGAAGATTTATTTCTAACACTGCAGGGAAAACTAAAGTATTTTCTTCCTTATTAAGGATGAAAGATGAAGAGGAGTTTGTTTGGACGCCAGAGCATCAAACTGCTTTCGAAGGAATTAAAGCCTACTTGGCCAAGCCTCTAGTGCTGATGCCACCAAAGAGTGATAAGCCTTTGAAGTCGTACATTGCTACAACAGAAGATTCATTGGGAGTTTTCTTGGCCCAGGACAATGAAGAAGGCAAAGAGCAAGCAGTTTATTACTTTAGTAGGTTCTTAAATTCTTGTGAATGTAAATATTCAGCTGTAAAAAAGCTGTGCCTTGCATTGTATTTTGCTGCACTGAAACTAAGATATTATCTTTTGCCTACAACTGTCTTGGTAATTGCAACCACAGATTTGGTTAAGTATATGTTATCTAGACCTATGTTGAGAGGAAGAATTGCCAAATGGATACTAACTTTATCAAAATTTCATCTAGAATATGTTCCCAAAAAAATAGTAAAATGACAAGTTTTAGCTAATTTCTTGATAGATAATCCATGTTAGACAGAAAGCCAAGAGATAATGAATCTTGGTATGGTTAATATTGAGCCATGGCTAATGTGGTTTGATGGATCAAAAGCCAACGGTCTAATTGGAATTGGTGTGGTGATTAAGTCACCACAGGGGGTAGAAACCACACATGGTTTCAGAGTTAATGAAATTAATTGTTTTAATAATCAAGCAGAATATGAAACTTTAATAATGAGACTGGAAATACTTATTGGATTACAAGCTCATGTAATTGATATATTTGGGGATTCTTAATTGATAGTTAACCAAGTGAAAGGAATTTTCAAATGTCAAAGTGCAAGCATGTTGTCATACTATGTTATTGCATTTGCTCTCTCAGTTTCAAATAGCAAATGTGACTTATATCTCAAGATTCATGAATAACAAAGCCAATAATGTGGCTTAGAAAGTTTCGAATTTCAGGAGAAGGGATGACACTTAAATGAATATAAGTCAAACAACATATTGAAAAGTAATACCACCTTTAACTAAAAAAAATGTGGTGCTAGAAGTCAATCATAATGACTTACAAGACCAAGATTTGAGATATCCAATGATGCAGTACCTAATTGGCCCGTTTTCAAAAGCCAGCAGAAAGATCAAATTAGAATCTATGCAATACATAGTGTACGGTAATGTTCTTTACAAAAGGGAAGCATACGAGTTGTTATTAGAATGTTTAGGGCCACAGGAGGCATTGACAGCCATGGCTGAAGTTCATGAAGGCATCTATGGTGCTCATCAGCCCGGAGTGAAGATGAAATGGCTACTTTGAAGACATTCCTACTATTGGCCAACCATCCTTAAAGATTGTATAGAATATGCTAGAGGTTGCCAAGCATACCAAAAGCATTGCACGGTAAGACATGTACCAATAACTAATTGCATGCAATTGTGAAGCCTTGGCCATTTAGAGAATGGGCTATGGATATGATAGGGAAAATACATCCATCATCTTCGAAGCATCATTGTTTCATCTTAGTGGCCACAAACTACTTCACTAAGTGGGTCGAAGCTAAACCATATAAGGCTGTAGACCAAACTGAAGTTATTGGATTCATTAAAGATCTGATCCATAGGTTTGGCATCCCACAGGCCATAACTGTGGATAATAAGACTGTATTTGATGGGAAGATGGTAAAGTCTTTTGTGGCAGAGTTTGGAATTAGCCTCGTTAATTCTACCCCCTATTATTCACAAGCAAATGGTCAGGTAGAATCATCCAATAAGTCTTTGAAAAAGGGAATACAGAGAGTTGTGGAAGACAATCCCAAGGATTGACATAACTTACTATTGGATGTATTATGGGCTTATAGGACTTCTCCAAGATCAAGTACATGAGTTACTCCTTATGCCTTAGTATATGGGTATGATGCAGTGTTACCTGTAGAAACTAACATCAAGTCTTTGAGGGTGAGATGCCAGGATCAGTTAGTTCCTGAGCAGTACCATCAGAGTATGTTCTTGGAATTAGAGAATGTGGATAAAGCTAGAATTTTGGCATTAAATAGCATTCTTTTCCAAAAGAAGAAAGCACCTAAAAACTAGAATAAGAAAGTCAAGCACATTAGCTTTGATGAAGGTGATTTGGTATGGAAGACAATACTCCCAATAGGAATTAAAAGCCATAAGTTTAGCAAATGGTCACCTAATTGGGAAGGACCATATTAAGTTCATAGAGTCTTGCCTTGGAGAGCATATCATTTGAGAAATTTGAATGCGTATGTACACCCTAAGAAAATTAATGGCAGGTATTTGAAACCTTATTACCCAACTATGTGGAAAATACAAGGAGTATAGTAAGTGTTAAACAAGAGAAGCATGAAAACACTCAAAGCCAAGTTAACTGCTAATAACTCTTCTTCTAGTTGAGCTTTTTTCTCCAAAAGTTGGGCTCAAAATTGGGATACAGAGGAATGTTGTTCTTTCAATTCAGACACCTCAGCGTGTATCTGGGAAACAAATTTCTGGTCTCTCAACAATTTCTCCTCTGGAGCTTTGGCAACATGGCAGATGTTGATATAAAAGTCAATGATAGCTGCTGCCTGAGATAAATGACTTGAAATAGCCATGCTGGATTGCTCAATAACCTTACAGCACTAGAGGAAACCATTCTTGATAATAGGTCTTTACAAGGCTTCGAAGGGGATCCTCGAGAATAATGTCAGCAACTCCAAACAGCTACCCAAATCTAGTGAAGGTGAGGAAGCCCTATTGATGGTGGAAGAGCACTCAAAAATTTTCAAGAAAGAATCAGCCAGAACCAATGGCTCAGTTTCATTACTGGCTGTTGGAATGGTGGAAGGCATGTCAAAAAGGCTAGCTATTTTAACTTCGAAAATGTCCACCTTTTCCATTGACATGGTTGGTGCAGAAAGGGCTCTGGTAGAAGAGAGAGATGGCTGCATAGGGATAGGAAAAGAGGATGAAGTGTCCCTAGTAGTTTCCATAGTCCTAGCTACCAGTAGATCAAGAGAAGAGGGACTGGAGCTAGATAGGGATAGTGGATGAAGAACTGGTGAGCTACCAGTATCTTCTCTGAGAGAATCTGCTATCACTGAAGATGAAGTAATAACTGGGATCTCCTCAGGAGGGAAAGGAGCAGCAAGGATTGTAGGGAGAATAAATTGGGTTGATTGAAAGGTTAGAAGAGGAAGGTATGAAGTTAAGCTGAATGATAGGGATATAGGAATGCTTTGCCTCACAAAAGATTTGAAAAGTGTAGAACCAAGAAGTGAGAATATTGCTTGAGTAGGCTTCACACTTCGAGGCACTTTAGTGCTAGTCTTCTTTTTCCTCTTTGAGGGTGCTTCTAACAGTCTTTCAACTTTAGATGAAACTGAAGAAGTCTTTATTGAAGAAGAAGGTAGAATAGTTGCTGTTGCAAAAGAAGAAATACAAAGCAATGTTAAGTTTCAGTATCAAAACTTGAGAAAGGAAATTCGAGACATAAAAGGAAATTACTAGTTTCAAAAGTGGTAGCAATGGTTGGAGAACTGCGAAGGGTATAATATTCAGTAGTTTGTTGTTTCCTTACAGTTTCTCTTTGGAGTGCATTAGTAGCTGCGGCTTCATCCCTAAGCATTTGTTATTGTCTCCTCTCCTCAGCCCTCTGGAATACAATGAGTTCTTTGGAGTGTTCCGCTTCCGCTGCTTTAGCAGATGCTTCGTGAATGGGGTCCCTAGTGAAATCAGAAATAGAGATCGTCATCTTTTTCTTTCTTTTTAATGGTGTCTCTTGCTCTTTTTCTGTTTCCTCTTCTTCCACATGAGCCTCAGGTATCTCTTCTTCAGGATCAAGCAAGAGCTTTCTTTTCCTTTGTTGCTTCTGCTTGCACTTGAGGAGATTTAAAGCTTAAGCTCTTTGAGGAGAGTCTCCCTGTGAGGCACCTACACCACTTACACCAAAAAAAGAACTATAAGTAAAAAACAAAAGTATCATAAAGAAGGAGAAAAAAAAAGAAGCAGCAGTGCATACTTTTTTTCGAAGCAGCTCGAGTAACTCTAAGAAGTGGTGAGGTAGCAGGAGCAGACTTTTTAGTAGCAGGGGTAAGAACTGGGGTAGCATAAGTAGTGGAGGAAGTAACAACTCCAGTCCTTCTAGACTTGGCTTGAGGCACATCTAGTACCATTAATAGATCTTGAGCAGAAATGGCTAAGTGCACCTCCATATTGGCCATCTACCAGTTCTGGTACCTTTTCAGTGTATTGCTTTGAGGAATGAAGGGAAGGTACTTAAAATCAATTAGGTCTTGGATAAACTTGGAGGTTGCTTTTTCTAATCTGAATCTTGGAACCTTCAAATCTCTGCTGGCAAGGTTTGAATTGGACTGACTATAGAGAGGGATAGGGATCCCATGTGAGAGTCCAAATTGCCTAGCAAATTGGGTAGGGCAATAGGGTTCAGAAATGCACTTATAAGCTCTGCGATTCATAGTATCAATGAATAGTTCCCTTGGGATCAAAATAGATGCCCACATATTTTTGTGCTAAGGCCTAGAGCAGGACCTATCACTCAAAAAGGTCCTCAACCAGGCTGGGCCAATATTAGTAGCTTCGAAGGGGCAGCAGGTGTGAGAAGACGGGAAAGTTGGGAGTTGGTGAAACAAAGAAAAGTAGAAAGCGAAGTTGGAAGGATAAAGTGAAACATTGGCTAACTTCATACCATAAGTGGTAGGATTTGACATCAAAAACTTTAAACATTTAGACTGCAAATCAGTTAAGTATATAAAAAGCTAGAGTTGGAGTATCCAAAATGGGCCTCTTTGATTGGCGTCTATGGGTTTTTCACAAAAGAGGGAACAAGTTCTATAGACATGACCCAAAACATATGGAGCTAAGGCCACATTTTTATGCAAAACAAAGGCTTTGGCAAGAGGGGCAAACTCAGGCATAAACCTCTGAGAAGAAGTACAGAAGAGGAATTTGCAAAGCCAATACAATAAAAAAGAAAAGAATTCCCTATCAGTCACAAGGCCTTCTCTTTTGTTCTCAACCTTGACAAAGTCACTATAGGATGAGTTTAGAGGGAGGAGAGAAAAAGGGATTTTGAGGTCAGGATAGTCTGGACCAATGGGAGTACCAATAGGGGATAATCCTAACAGATGGCAGATGTCAGGGACAGTAGGAGCCATCATCTCACATCTAAATTGGAAGAAATTGAAAGTAGAATTCCAAAAACAAAGAGCAGTAGGTATTAAAAATGGGTCCTCTGAAATGGTAAACCTGGACAATTGAAGGGCGTCGAAGAGGCAAAGCTCCTGAAGATCCAGTGTCCTAACAGGGACGA
This sequence comes from Camellia granthamiana, assembly GCA_036172215.1. Classification (NCBI taxonomy): domain Eukaryota; kingdom Viridiplantae; phylum Streptophyta; class Magnoliopsida; order Ericales; family Theaceae; genus Camellia; species Camellia granthamiana. Next base: position 4,706,205 of record CM069911.1, on the reverse strand, counting down.
CCTGATCATACCATTCCTCCTATTCTGGCTTTACTGTAGGACAACAACGATGGGGTCGGTTCATTCTCCAGCTTCCCCAATCAAGACCGCCTTCATAAAGGGGGCAATGATCCTCCAAATGCGGATATAGAGCTGGGAGCTCAGTGGGGACCTCTTTAAAAATAGGCCCAAACATATATTCTTGTTGTTCATGGTGACGGGGAATGAAGATGCGCCCATCAATAACACTTTTCTCGCTAGCTTTGTATTTCTCACACTCTTCAGCAATGATCCTTTTTAAGGCTACGGATGGACTCATACGCTCCACGACTGGTATCTTCGAGGAGGAAGAAGCCATTGGCAGAAGTTTTCAGAAGACGAAGTTGAGAAATAAGGTAAAGGAGAGGAGAAGTCAATGGAGATGAAGGGTTTGTGTGTTGGGCGAGCAAGTAAATTAAAAGCATGAAAGGAAAGGGTTTTTTAAACCTTATTATTCGAAAAATACCCAATCATTTTAAAATAGGTAGAATCCATAAAAAAAGTACTAAAGGTACGGATGCGAAAAGTTTCTCTCAATATTGATAATTTGGGAGGGAAACGTATCTCAAACACTTATATTGGCTTCGAAATCAAATATTTGGCTTCGAAGCCAAGCTTTGGCTCCAAAGTTAGGTGACAAGCGTCCAACTAAGGCTTCGGAAGTAGGAAGTCGACTTCGAAGTACAGTTCATACCTAAGAATACAAGAATGCTCAAGTGTTTGTTTACTTCAAGATGATTAAAGACCTGTTTTTAGGTTTCTTGTTGAAAGTAAAATCCTTCGAAGTAAAATTTGAAATACTCTACAGTTGGAATTTGTTTGTTCTAGACTTCGAAGTGACATAAAACCAATATTTGGTTAAGCAGTGAAGGACATAAAGGGACTCACTCTTTAAGAGTAAAACAATGCAATCCTTAAGGGAAGTTTCCATACTTCAAAAAATGTAGACTGTTTATTCGAAGCAAAAATAGTTGATTCGAAACTGTTGATTGTGTTAACTATATGATTGGAATGAGAAGACCTAAGGCAAAGATTGTCAATTACACTCCATATATTGGGAAAATTCAAATTAGGTTTCCAGTATTCTATTGGAAATGTTCAAATCAAGTTTCGAAGGACAAAATTGGTAAATTTGAAACTCTGATTTTGTTTACTTTGGGCGAATAGAATAAAGTCAGACCATGCCGAATAAAGAAAGAAAAACTTAGCTTTATTAAGATGAAAGTAATTACATCAGAAAGCCTTCTTAGCTACAAATTCAATTTCATAAAAATAAGGAATAGAATAAATAACAAGGTCATGGAATTTGTTCCAACAGTGGTCAATGAATTTTTGTTCTTTTTTTATTCTGTCTTCTATCCTCTCCAAGCTAGGTTGCTGAAGCTAATATGTTCTTATCTGATAAAAAAGTTGTTCAGCTTTTATTTCGAACTCTGTTTCCTTCAATCCTTGTTTTATCTCATGCATATCTAAATCATCTCAGTATGTAGAGTCTTTATTCTTGAAGTCATTATATTCGTCAATAAGGTTCTCTGCTTCATACTGGGTATGAATTTGACGGGCTGAGATTTTGTCCAAAGATTGAGTGGTAGCCAAAGAAGTTCGATACCCATGAAGAAGCAATGGGAGTTTATCCAAAAATATCCGAAGTTCTACTTTAGCGATAGGGTTAAAGACATGACTCCTAGTTATAATGTCATAAGCCCATCGAAAGTTCTTAAGAGGAACATCACCCCCAAGAACATTGAAGGGCAAGTGAGAAAATGCTGCAAGCAGGAGTTGAGCTTGATATCGCTCAAATATAGTGGGGGGAGCTGGAGGTTCGTAGGAAGGAAGAAACTGATTCTCAAAGAGAGTAAGTCTCAGTTCTTCCATCCAGTGAGGGTTTTGAGGAAAAGGAGGCATAGAAGGATCCATCTCAAAGGAAGAAGGGAACTGGGGGTTATTTACACATTCAAGCCAGTCAGAAGAGCAAAATTTTTCCCTCTGGGCTAAGAATGATAGGCTATACCCTTGTTTTTCCTCTAGGCAGCAAGTGGCTTGCACTATCTTCGTAGGCATGGAAGATGTGTACCATGCTATAAGTAAGTTGTCTTCCAAACTGCGTCGACGATCGATGGATACATAGGGGTAAACCACCGAGCTCCAAGCAAAAGGAGGGAAAGATAGAGGATTAGCGAATTCGATGAATCGATTGTTAATTCGCTCTCTTAGCTTGGATTTCTCAGGTTCTGGCCAGCTTCCCCAGCCAGAAGCTTTAGAAGAAGAGAAGGAAGCCACAGCCTCATCCCACGCAGAGGGTTTTGGGGTAGAAGAAGAGTTTCCAATATCCATTTTTGCAAAGTCTTGGGCTAAAGAATTATGAACAATAGGTTCGTGATCCAAAGGTCGATGTGTCATGCCCCAAATTTTAATTACTCAGAAACATCACCAAAGCCTTTAAATTAGGTCCCTCTTTTTTTTTTTTTTTTCCTTCTTAAAACAACTATCTATTACCCTTGAGTAATAGAAATACAATCATACAAGTTCTCTCTCTCTCTCTCTCAATGAATATTACAATGACAACAGTACATGCCAAACTCCTACTGTGAAGCTACAAATAAATAAAATACAAATACAAGATCCATTTCTTTTACATCTACTATGAAGTTATACAAAGAGACTCAAAGACTCCATAACTCTTCTATCAAAGAATCCACACTTTCTTCCTGTAAAAAAAATAGAACAGCAAAGGGGTGAGCACTAATGCCCATTAGGAATCTCATAGTTCTCAATCAATAACTAACACACAGATAGAAATGATCATACATGCAGGGTGATACCATATAGTAGGGTAACATTTTATAATTTCAAAATATCATAAGTAAGGTACCTTTTCCTCAAAAAATATTTAAACGTTTTTAAGAAAGACTCTTAGCCATTAAAAATTATCTCACATCGTTAGAAAGACCATAAATCCTCTTTGAAAACAATTATGTTCAAGGAATAACATCATTTTAAATTTTTACCCAATTCCAAAATATTCCCCGTTTCATTTCCTTTTTTCTCTTATACTAGTTTCAATCGCTATAACTCCATAATGTCATAATCTAATTTCCTTTATGTTCAAAAAGACAATTCTCATATACTCACTCCACTTGTCCAACAATTACCTCACATTAATGTTTGCATTACCAAATAGAATACAAGCATAACACAAGAATAACAATCCCTTTTTAATTTAACTTCTCAATTATTTACAAAACAAAACTCATAATCTTCCATTATAATCACAAGCAATCCATTGAGTACATCATCACCAATCCCAAATCCAATTACCATTTCATTTTCCATTCTTTCAATTAATTTCATATCAAATACCGGATCCAATAACAAATCATCTCCATGAGTCACACGCTTTACCGGTCACAAGCTGGAAGGAATGCGGAACCTCACGCTTTGCCGATTACAAGCCAGAAGGATTGCGGAACCTCACGCTTTACCGGTCGCAAGCCGGAAGGAACGCAGAACCTCAACATACCACATGCTTTACCGGGCGCTACTCCGGAAGGAAGGCGGAACCTATCTCAAGCGCCACGCTTTGCTGGCTCAACATATGGCGGGAAACAGACCCTAAGATAACATCACAATCCATCATTACAATTAGTGGGTAATGCCAACACATCTTCTATTATTTCCGTAACACATTAGATTAATACACATCCACCATATATTAAAATTCCATTCACATAACAAGTACAAATAAGTTTCATGACCTTCTTCATTATCCATTAAATCATTCATTGTTTTGTCATACAAAAATATAACAACACATCCATAGAGGCAAAGATTCATCTTTGAAGTGTTCACAATTCTTGGGTTCAAACTATTTCTTTACTTTTCCATATTATTATCAAGTCTTTAAATTCAATTTTTTTACAACACATTGATTATCAATTACTATCCAAGGTTATAAATTAAATTTCTAACATTTAATTTCTTTGATATAACTTCTTCATGTAACACCGTCATATTTCACAATTTCCGTATCATCCATATCATTAACAATTTCTTTCTCGTAAATTTCATTTCATATTATAGCATAATTTACAATATCCATAATAAAGGCTCAATCGCTAATTTTTAACATAATTTTCAAACACTTCCAAAATGCAATTAAACTTGTATATATATATAATTCAACCTCTCAATTTCATGATTCTACTTTTAATTTAGGCAAAATCATCAATTATCATCATGAATCAACTTAGTGTTTTCAAGAAAAATCAAGACTTTCAAGAAAAATTCAAACCTCTCAAACCACTACTTTTTATTCAAATTTTCCCATTGATTATGCACCTAAGGTTCATAATCCATAATCTTAACCCAACAATTCAGCCTCAACACTTCAAACGCTAAACCCCCAAATTCCATGATATAACACTATATGCTCAAAAACGTAGATTTTGCATTTATATAATCAAAATATCACAAATCTATCTATTAATGCAAGTATTGAAAAAGAACTAGGACCCCTACCTCAAGAATCGAGCAAAAGAGCAAAGTTTTAATGAGATTCCTTCACAAATCCGAATTCCAATTGGTGGAAAATGTTGAGCTTCAAGCCTTCTTTACTTTTTGGCAAGGGATCTTGGCCAAATCTATGAGGAATGGAAGATATTTGGGTCAAAAGTCTAGGGTTTTCAGACTAAGGGTGAGAGGGATGAAGAGAGGAGATGAAAGTGTGAAGAATGATCTAGAAAAGTGCTTTTAAGATTGCTAAATTCGCGAAGTCCGCTCGAGCGTCGCTTTCCACGCTCGAGCGTACCTGCTTCCAGCACAGATTCTAAAACATCAAACGGGCATAACTCTCTCATCCGGACTTCGTTCTAGGTCATTCTTGTGTCCAAATTGAAGCCCCGGAAACAAGCTTTTCAATGGTTCTAGCCTCACACCCAAATTAAAAGTGTGGAAAAAGAAAAGGGTAAAAGAGTGACGGCTGTTCATAGGAAAAGTTATCCGAATTACTTTCTTGGTTCACTCTTACTTTACCATTATGTTGTTACTTCAGTCAATACCCCAAAATAAAATAAGGAGGTTCCAAATACACTAATAAAAATGTCAAGGGTAATCTCACTTTCCACGCTCGAGCGGGCAGACCAACAAAGTCGTCTGCTCGAGCGACCACTCCTACGCTCGAGCGGAAATTCACAACTCTAAGAATTTCGGACCGTCAGCAAAAATGCTGGGAACCTCACAAGTCCGCTCGAGCGTCAACTCCTCCGCTTGAGTGGAGGGAAAAATTCTGGATCATTACACGATGATTTGCAAAAGCTTCCATAACTTGAATAAATGGAGATGGATAGGTGTGGCTAATAAATGCATGAAAATTCTTTCTAAGGCGAACATCATTATCTAACAACTCCTCGTATGCTTGATCTATGTCAAAGAAGGTTTGTTTGGCCATGCGAGCTGTATCAGTCTTTTCGAATGCTCAGATAGTGGGAAATGTTCAAGGTATAGAAAATAATTTAATACAGTCAGTTGCAGTTCTAAGAAGATGCAAAACCCATGCACGTCGTAGGACGTGGGTAAAGTGCTTCGATCCACTAATATTACAAAGTATTGGGTATATTAGTGCGGGGGGTAATGTTGGCTATATAATTTGTATAAGCCAATCACGATTCAATACGTGGCATGAAAATGGCAATTTGGGGAGGTAATACAAATTGCTAACTATAATCAGACACGTGTCAACCCATACTGGTAATAATGGGTCTGTGTAGCACTGGAATGATCAAGGGATATAAAGTGATGTGGCCTAACGGTTACTCACAAGGTTTAAATTCAAAATCAGGAGGGAAGCCTAACTGCAAACATGGCGCAGTGGGACTGACTGTGAGGAGCATGTTCAGCGATCATGGAGGGACATTTTGACGGTTAGAAGCCCACTTCAACGGTTATCATTAAGAAGTATAAATAACAGAGAAGGCCCTAGAAAGGAGGATCTGGACTCAGATCAAAAAACCAGTTTTATCTACTTTATTTTCCTTTCCAATTTTTACAGTTCTTCACATTTTTGTACTTCAAATTCCTGTATTGCACTTCATTTATAAGAATAGTTTCAAATGGCTTGTTGCTGTAAACCTCTACGAGGCTAGGTCAGATCATTGTAAGTTTTTCATTTTTACTTAATGAAATTCTGCGATTGTCTTCACTTAATTGTTGTTTACTAAATTCTCCTAAACAAGCCACCAGTAAAAGTCCTCTTTATTGAGGCTGAAAGAACTAAAATACAATCATCTGATAATTTGTTGGCAATTAATCTTGAGGTACTTACGTGTAGGTCCTAATAAGTAGACTTATTGTCTAATAGGTTCTATGCGAAAATTTTTTCATAAAAAAACGTCACTAATTGTAAGTTTTAGCGATAATTTATAAAAATCATGACAAAAAAAGTCACTAATTGTCAATTTTTAGCGACATATACAAAAAAAATTGTCCCAAAAAAATTATTTTTAGCGACAATTTTACCAACATTTATTTTCAATAGGATTTGATGGGAATTAAGTCCAACTACTAGGACCTATTGGTAGTTTACCCATTAATCTTCTGTAAGGACTGATTGATCCTTACTGGCATGCTTAAAATTACAATAATAGCCTTCGAAAGCCAAAAAGCCAACATAATCTCTAGTTCGGAACGAACAATAGAACACGTTAGTGATCTCAACTCGGACGGTGCCTTGGACTTGGAAGAGGATGTGAATATTTTCTAGCCAAAAAAAAAAAGTTCTAAAAATTTCCAATTTAAAACTCTAGTAGTTCCTTTTTTTATTATAATTTATGAGGCCGTAGTAACATTTTTTTATTTAAATTATACTTTTGACATGTGAATTTTTGGAATACTGTCTCTCTATTGATGCCATTTTTCTTTTATTAAGCCTGATAGACAATTTTCACGTACTTCTTTAGTCAGGCTTGTAAGCAAATTAAATTATCCATCAAAAGTTTGAGTTCTATGAACTCGATTCATTTGCTAAATGAACCCAATCAAATTTAATTTTTAAGCTTGTTTAATGTGGAAGCCAAGTAAATTTAACCCATGATCGGCAAACAGGGCACATCCAAACCCATCTCTGATAGACCAAATTTGACCAAAAGCTCACCAGGCTTGGATAATTCATGGCCAAATAAATTATGAATGGATAGAAGAGTGCCGAATCAAGGGTACCTGTGTCGAATGTCTAGGCCGAGTATATTCGGTAAGTCGGCATGGTCCCATTAGGTGAGCTCAGGCTGTCCTTTTCTAAATAATAGAGTAGAAAGATAGACCCTGACAAAGTTATGATGAGAAGCTAAGTTACAGGAGGAAATATCAAGGAGAATGCCTCCATAAAAGAGGGGAGAGGTTGGAGAGAAATGTATGTTTTAAGAAAACTTGCACCCTAAGAAATCAAAAACTATTCTTTCGAGAGAAATTAACTTACTAATATGAATGTTAATTCCAACACCATCAATCGGAGTTTTTTTTATGTTTCAGGTAACAACCAAAAGATTTTGCAATGACTTATTTGGATTAAAGGAGTATTCCAAAATCACTTCTTCACATTTAATAATCAAATCAGGCTTTAGTTGATACAAGCTCAGCTCAGTAAGACTAACGAACACAATGAATATAAATTAATATTTATTTTTAATAATATATTAAATATATTTTTATTAATTTATTTTATTTTTCTATTTATATTTGGTATTTGTATACTTACATATTTAATTGATGAAAGTTATTATTAATACATAATATTATATTTTTTTCTTTTAATATATATATTAATTTAAATTTAATTTTTTCTTTCAAATTCGAGTTCAAGTTTCTTAAATATTTAACAAAATGAGCTCAACTAATTTCTAAAGAGTCAAGCTAGAACACTCTAAAATTGAACCCAACTCATTTGTAACATTAAACGTAATGTG